>CM076582.1:729600742-729688242 GCA_034641835.2 Pinus albicaulis | reverse complement strand
ACCTTTCACACGAAAATCCAACCCCTCCCCCCACCAAAAGGGGAGGAGGTGAACAATATAGCGAGGAGCCGATTTCACGAAGCCAACGAGACAAAAGCCCACCTCTCCAACCCACCAAAAAGGGAGGAGGTGAACAATATAGCGAAGAGCCAACATCGACGCAGCCAACGAGCGAGCAAGGGCCACGAGAGCGACATAGGCGACCGGCCGCTGTCTCCCAAGGAGCCACACAAACGACCTCATCCAACTCGAGAACACAAGAGCGAAAGGGCAACTCTTTTCACATATGCCTCCCGAGACAAGCATGGCCAACATTACCGCTCATGCGCTACTCGAGTGGGGATGGAGAGAAGATGAATGTCGACCACCCTACAAAATGACCCAAGGCCACTCTTCGTGCACACCCGAACAAGCAACTCGGTTACCAACCCACCTTTCACACAAAAATCCAACCCCTCCCCCCCACAAAGGGGAGGAGGTGGACAATATAGGGGAGGGACTCAGAAGCCAACGACACGAGGCCCCAACCCCTCCCCCCCCCCACCGAAAAGGGGGAGGAGGGTGAACAATATAGCGAGGAGCCGATTTCACGAAGCCAACGAGACAAAAGCCCACCTCTCCAACCCACCAAAAAGGGAGGAGGTGAACAATATAGCGAAGAGCCAACATCGACGGAGCCAACGAGCGAGCAAGGGGCACGAGAGCGACATAGGCGACCGGCCAGTTGTCTCAAGGAGCCACACAGAGCGACCTCATCCAACTCTGAGAACACAAGATCGGAAGGGCAACTCTTTTCACATATGCCTCCTGTGACAAGCATGGCCAACATTACCGCTCATGCGCTACCGAGTGGGGATGGAGAGAAGACGAGAGTCGACGACCCTACAAATGACCCAAGGCCACTCTTCAGGCACACCCGAACAAGCAACTCGCTACCAACCCACCTTTCACACGAAAATCCAACCCCTCCCCCCCCACCGAAAGGGGGAGGAGGTGAACAATATAGCGAGGAGCCGATTTCACGAAGCCAACGAGACAAAAGCCCACCTCTCCAACCCACCAAAAAAGGGAGGAGGTGAACAATATAGCGAAGAGCCAACATCGACGGAGCCAACGAGCGAGCAAGGGGCACGAGAGCGACATAGGCGACCGCGCCGCCTGTCTCAAGGAGCCACACAGTAGCGACCTCATCCAACTCGAGAACACAGAGCGGAAGGGTAACTCTTTTCACATATGCCTCCCCGTGACAAGCATGGCCAACATTACCGCTCATGCGCTACCGAGTGGGGGATGGAGAGAAGATGAGAGTCGACGACCCTACAAATGACCCAAGGCCACTCTTCGTGCACACCCGAACAAGCAACTCAGCTTACCAACCCACCTTTCACACGAAAATCCAACCCCTCCCCCCACCAAAAGGGGAGGAGGTGAACAATATAGCGAGGAGCCGATTTCACGAAGCCAACGAGACAAAAGCCCACCTCTCCAACCCACCAAAAAAGGGAGGAGGTGAACAATATAGCGAAGAGCCAACATCGACGGAGCCAACGAGCGAGCAAGGGGCACGAGAGCGACATAGGCGACCCGGGCCGCCTGTCTCAAGGAGCCACACGGAGCGACCTCATCCAATTCCGAGAACACAGAGCGGAAGGGTAACTCTTGTCACATATGCCTCCCGGGACAAGCATGGCCAACATTACCGCTCATGCGCTACCGAGTGGGGATGGAGAGAAGATGAGAGTCGATCGACCCTACAAATGACCCAAGGCCACTCTTCGATGCACACCCGAACAAGCAACTCGGGCTACCAACCCACCTTTCACACGAAAATCCAACCCCTCCCCCCCCACACAAAAGGGGAGGAGGTGAACAATATAGCGAGGAGCCGATTTCACGAAGCCAACGAGACAAAAGCGCACCTCTCCAACCCACCAAAAAGGAGGAGGTGAACAATATAGCGAAGAGCCAACATCGACGAGCCAACGAGCGAGCAAGGGGCACGAGTGCAACATAAGCGACCGACCGACTGTCTCAAGGAGCCACACAGCGACCTCATCCAACTACGAGAACACAGAGCGGAAGGGTAACTCTCTTTCACATATGCTCTCCCAGGGACAAGCATGGCCAACATTACCGCTCATGCGCTACCGAGTGGGGATGGAGAGAAGATGAGAGTCGACGACCCTACAAATGACCCAAGGCCACTCTTCGAGGCACACCGAACAAACAACTCGATTACCAACCCACCTTTCACACGAAAATCCAACCCCTCCCCCCCACCAAAAGGGGAGGAGGTGAACAATATAGCGAGGAGCCGATTTCACGAAGCCAACGAGACAAAGCCCACCTCTCCAACCCACCAAAAAAGGGAGGAGGTGAACAATATAGCGAAGAGCCAACATCGACGGAGCCAACGAGCGAGCAAGGGGCACGAGAGCGACATAGGCGACCGGCCAGCTTGTCTCAAGGAGCCACACGTAGCGACCTCATCCAACTCCGAGAACACGAGCGGAAGGGTAACTCTTTTCACATATGCCTCCCGTGACAAGCATGGCCAACATTACCGCTCATGCGCTACCGAGTGGGGATGGAGAGAAGATGAGAGTCGACGACCCTACAAATGACCCAAGGCCACTCTTCGAGCACACCCGAACAAACAACTCAGCTTTACCAACCCACCTTTCACACAAAAGTCCAACCCCTCCCCCCACAAGCAAGCAAAAAGGGAGGAGAAGAACAATATAGAGAAGAGCCGACATCGACGGAGCCAACGAGCGACATAGCAAAACGCCGATTTCAACAAAGCAAAGCACGTGCGACCAAGGGGCACGAGAGAGTTCTACGGAGAGCCGATTTCAACAACGCCAACGAGCGAGCGGTCATCTCAAAGAGCCACACACAACACACCCCCATCCAAATGCTAGAAAACAGAGTGGACGGGAGAGATTGTTCAAACATGCCTCCAAGGACAAGCATGGCCAACATTACCGCTCATATGCTACCGAGTGGTGATGGAGAGAAGAAAGTCGACGACCCTACAAATGACCCAAGGCCATTCTTCAGTGCACAACCGAGCAAAACAACTCAATTAGCAACCCACCTTTCACACGAAAAGCAAAATCGATAAGCGCACCCTCGGACAAAACGTGGGCGACCCGAATGCTCGTCGCGTGCGTCCCTCACCGCGGGGCGACACGGAGCGCCCCGCCCCGAACGGACGCCCATGGGAGCAAACGGGCAAACGGGCCGCCCGGACGTGCACAAGGCACCCGGGCGGTCGCAACTTAGCAAATATGACACGAGGGCGGCCTCGAGCCAAACGACCCGACCCGAACGGACGCCCTCACCCGGCACGACCAAAACGACCCGACCCGAATGTTCGCCCTCACCCGGGGCGACACGTAGCGCCCACCCGAACGGACGCACATGGGAGCAAACGGCAAACGGGCCGCCCGGACGTGCACAAGGGCACCCGGGCGGTCACAACTTAGCAAATCTGACACGGGCGCCCCTCGGGCAAAGCGACCCCGACCCGAACGGACGCTCACCCGGCACGCCCACCCGAACGAACGCCATCACCCGGGCGCGACACGCGCACGCCCGACCCCGAACGGACGCCCGGGGAGCAAATGGCAAACGGACCGCCGGGACGTGCACAAGGCACCGCGGGCGGTCACAACTTAGCATCGTCGACACGGGCGCCCTCGGCCCCAAACGACCCGACCCGAACGGACGCCCTCACCCTGAGCACGACACGGCACGCCCACCCGAAAGCGGACGCACGCGGGGGAGCAAAGCGGCAACGGGCCGCCCGGGACGTGCACAAGGCACCCGGGCGGTCACAACTTAGCCAAATCCGACACGGCGCCCTCGGGGCCGACAGCGACCCCACCCGACCGGGAACGACCTCACCGAGCGACGCCCACCCGAACGGACGCCCTCACCCGGCACGACACGGCGCGCCCACCCGAACGGACGCACATGGGGAGCGAAAACGGCAAACGGGCCGCCCGGAGCGTGCACAAAGCACCCGGGCGGTCACAACTTAGCAAATCCGACACGGGCGCCCTCGGGCCACACGACCGGCCCGAACGGACGCCCTCACCCGCACGACACGGCGCGCACGACCAAACGGACGCACATGGGAGCAAACGGACAAAGCGGGCCGCCCGGACGATGCACAAGGGCACACGGGCGGTCACAACTTAGCAACGCGACACCTGGGCGCCTTGCCCGAGCAAACCACCCCGACCGCGAACGGGACGCTCGCTCGAAGCCGGCACACGACGGACGCTCACCCGCACGACACGACGCGCCCACCCGAAACGGTCGCACATGCGGGAGCAAACGGCAAACGGGCCCGGCCCGGGACGTGCACAAGGCACCGCGGCGGTCACAACTTAGCAAATCCGACACTGGGCGCCCTCGGGCCCACGCGACCCGAACGGACGCTCTCGTCGGCCGTGCGCCCACTCGAACACGGACGCCATCGTGCGCGCGGAGACGAGGCCCTCACCAAACGGCACGACCGAACGACGACACGGACGCGCCCTCACGAGCCGCCCACACGAACGGACGCCCTCACCGTGGCGACACGGCACGCCGGAGCCAAACGGACGCACATGGGGGCAAAAGCGGCAAGCGGGCCGCCGGGACGTGCACAAGGCACCGGCGGTCACAACTTAGCAAATATGACACGGGCGCCCCGGGGCCAAGCGACCCGACCCGACACGAACGGAAGCCCTGCGCCGCGCACGCCCACACGAACGGACTCCATCGTGCCGCACAACCAAACGACACGGCCACGAACGAGGGCGCCCTCACACGGCACGGCGGAACGTCCAGGCCGAACGGACGCCCTCACCGGCACGCCCCCCGAACGGACGCCCTCACCCAGCGCGACACGGCACACCCGACCAAACGGACGCACATGGGAGCAAACGGCAAACGGGCCGCCCGGACGTGCACAAGTGTAACTCCCCGACACTTCATAGGCGCGTCGGTGGGACGGGCACGCCGGTTGGACGTTTGAGTGAACTCAGGCGCCGTGCGACATAACGGGCGCGCGTCGCACGTTGGCGTGTCACGGGCGCGCAAGTGTGTGGAGCGAGTCATGGGCGCGTTGGTAGAGCGACGAGTCAACGTAAGTATTGGCGAAGGCAGTTTATATCAACGGGCGCCCGCGGACGGATCGTAGGTGAACGAGTCGGTGGGTCGGCCGGCGCGTTGGGCGCACGACCGACGCCACACTTGGAGGGCGAGTTAAACAAACGGTGGGTCGGCTCGGGTCGGCCGAGCGCCCCCAACACCCACGGACGCACGTCTCGTGGGCGAGCGTATTAAGAGCGTTCGAGAGAGGGGCGCGCGCCACGGCGACGGGCGCGCCCACAACGGGCGTCACGACCACAACGAACGAAGGGCGGTTAAATTTAAACGCGGCCGACGAGTTATGTGGGCGACGGGCACACGCAAGCCAACATGAGGGGGTTGGCTCGGGTCGGCCGAGCGCCCCTCACACCAACACGGGGGTCGGCTCGGGTCGGCCGAGCGCCCTCACACCCGTGACGCGACGGTTCATGGCGACCAAGTGTTATGGGCGGGTCGGCTCGGGTCGGCGAGCGACCAACCATCTAACGACAGACGCGTATATATGCAAGACGTTTTGGAGAGCGAAAGGCAACAAGCCAGCGACGAGTCATTCGTAGCACCGCGACAGCGGTTTCGCGGCCGGTATAGAATGCCCGCCGAGCGTAGTCGAAGGTGAACGATGAGCCGAGGTTGAGCTTGAGCGCAAGGTTGGAGCGAGCGCACGACGGACTGCGGCTCGGCAGCGACGGAAGTAACGACGGCAAGTCGAAGGGCGGCGCACTACGCGTAGTTGCGGACACGGTGGGCGCGTGCTAACGGAGGTGCGACGGGCGGACCTTGCACAACGGAAGGGCGAGTCGGGTGACTCACGACCCGACCAACGGTGTAACGACCGAGTTGTAAATTCTATGTAAAACAGGCCCTCGACCTGTATAAACCAGCGAGGCGATTTTATTTATTTGAGATAATAAAATTGGCTTTTACAAATCTGTTTTGGTGTATTTTGAATAATGGTTTATGTTTTGTAATTCCGCTATGAAACATAATAAAAAGTGAAGACTAACACTTAAGAAAAATAAGTAAAGGCGTAGTCGAGGAAAAGGGTAAACGAAGGGAGGCCGTTTAATGAGTGCGTACGACTGCCCAGTGGACCAACGAGACGGGGGCGTGACAAGTGGTATCGGAGGGAGTGGCGTCCCCCCGGATTGCAAGACAAAGGGTATCGAGATACCTCCGCGGGAAACTTTTCTTTGAGAAGCGAGGGAACACGGTTGCGAAGTTGCGGTTGGTGTTGAAGCTGATTCTGTGAAGAGTTTTCACATGATGCCGGACCCCGATCTCCGTAAAGACAAATGGAGGATAACGTGGAGATGCCTCAAGTCATTGAGGGCACCCAAGTACACTCCCAAGAGGGCTTGTTTGGGAAGCTCATGGAGAACATGGAGAAGCGTGAAAGGGAACTCTACGCAGGCCTTTACGAAGAAAATTGAAGGACTTAGAAAAAAGAACATGAGGTTGGAAAACGATAACAACATGGAAGGCCGAGCTAGACACGGTGGGAACACGTTAATGTTACGGATAACGACAGTGAGGAAATGATAAAGAAGATGGAATAAAAGGACCGATCCTATGATAGACTTGTGGATGAGCTTTCCGAAGCTCTTACAAGGATCAAGGATGTGGAAAGCGAGATAGTCTAACAATGAAAAGGGCCATGGGACAAGGGTCATCAGAGGATCTATCTGTAAACAAAAGAACAGTTCGTATGATGGAGCAAGGAACGCGAAGACACTGGAGAATTTCTTTTGGGATATGGAACAATACTTGGACCGGTTGAACATCCATGATGAAGATGTCGAGAGTGAAGATTGTAATTCATGGGGAGAATGCTAAGATGTGGTGGAGAAGGAGACTTGATCAGATCGCACAAGGTGTCGTATCGACATCACTGCTGGGCTGGAATTGAAGATGTGCTGGGGTTTGCTTCGGTCCACAAGATGAAGTACACGGGACGCAAGGACTATCATCAAGTATATTAAACAGATGGAACTCTCCAACAATATCCCAAAGTGCATATCGAGAGCGCTATCCTAGAGCTGCGACATGTGCAGCGTGATAAGTTGTTCAACTTCACTATTGGGTTGAAACCTTGGGCGCGGGACTGAGGTGAAGAGGAAAGGAGCTGAACTTTTGGAAAAGCCTTTGCTATAGTGGATAAGCTGATTGAGCATGATATTGGAGGATCGAGAGGAAAAAGAAGAAGAACCTTTTGAGAAAAAGGGCGAAGCACACCAAAGAAAAGCTCATAGGCCTAACAATGCGCAAGCAAAGTCGAAGCTAAGCCTTTAAGGTGTTGGATACGCATGAGGAACATACGGTGAAGAATTGCCCTTCAAGACCGAAGTTGGCATGTGATGCAAAAGCGAAAGGAAGGAACCTTCGGTTGGGACTATACGGAAGAGTCTTAAGTGCGGCGGCAGCTTACGAAGCTATTCCAAGAGGAGATCAGGAAAGAAACAATTTGGAATTTGTGAACAGCAAAGATTACGAAGGCACTTCTAACCATGGTGGATGTGGTGCCACGCACAACTTCATAGGAGAGGATACCGCAAGGAAATTTGGATTGAAGTTCAAGCCAATCCGTAAAGTTGAAGCGGTGGAGCTTACCGGATTATGTGATTGGGTTACGGAAAAAGACACCCCGATCGAGATAGAGTTGGCATGCAAATGTTGACTTCATGGTGGTGAAAATGGATGATTGTGGTAGTATTAGGCATGGAATTCTTCGAGGAATTCGAAGTGATGGTTCCTCACATGAGGAAGTTGTATATCTATGATGGGAAAATGACGAGTCCTATTGGTATACCAACCATAGGAGGTGGCTCAACCCATTGTAAGATAACAGCCATGAGTGTGGAGGACGCTAAGACGTCGAACTTCAGGAAGGTTAGCCCTTACGGAAGGCGAGACTTCGGGGCAAGCGCAGAAGATTATGGCATTGTCCAGAGTCTTTTGGATGTAACAAGAAGACTTGAGACGATGGAAGCAAGAGGATACGAGGAACCCGAAATTCATGGAGAAGACCGGGAAGCGTACATGTTGCGATTGGAAGGGGAAGATCGGACAGATGGATGGAGTTGATAAACGAGAAGGAGGAGGCCTCGGAGCCCTCTACTTCCTCCACCTTCTAGACTAAACATGGAGGATGAGGCTCATTGTCTCCACCTTTCGAGGAAACTTGATGATGACCTCTAACTTGTAAGCCGAGATTATGGAGCGAGATGGAGCATTTGATAGCGAGGATGTTTGGCGAGTTCATAATCGAAGGAAGAAATAACGCGAGGGGTATGAGGATGGACATTCTCATGATGGGGGCCGCTACGGTTGGATTAGCTGCAACTGGTTCGGAGTTGTAGGAGGACTAGTAATGTGCGAGTTGTGTCGGATACATAGCAGACTTTGTTGTTATGTTGAGTTGGTTGGATACCTAATGCGAGGTGGGACATGGCCAAAGCATGTGATTGCGAAGTGTTCACATCTGAGTGCTCCTCATGTTTCATGAGAGTTGGAGACATGAACACCTTTGGAGGATGTTGGTCGTAAGCACTTTCACGACGGCAGGTTGCGACGATACGTGCACATGAACGCGGTCGTGCGACGACACGGGCGGGGTGCGACGATGACTCACACACGGAGTTGTGATGGTGTGCGCGAAAGGATGATGTTGTCAAGGAGACGACAACACTTTGAGGCGCCCGATGTAACGCCCCGCGAGCACTTCGCAGGCGCGTCGGTGGGACGGGGCGCGCCGGAGTTGGACGTTTGAGTGAACTCGGGGCGCGTGCGGCCGCGCGGGCGGCGCGTCGGCATAACGGGCGCGCGCGTCGCACGTTGCGGCGTGTCACGAGAGCGCGCAAGTGTGGGCGAGTCATGGGCGCGTTGGTAGGCGACGAGTCACGTAAGTATTGGTGGCGGTTTATATCCAACGAGGCGCCGCGGACGAGTTGGCCAGGTGAGAGAACGAGAAGTGGGTGGGTCGGCGCGCGTTGGGCGCGCGACCGATGCCACACTTCGGAAGGCGAGGTTAAACAAACGATGGGTTGCTCGGGTCGGCCGAGGGCGCCCCCCGCCTGCCGGCCGCGCCGTCTCGTGGGCGGCGGCCAATGAGCGTTCGAAGGCGCGCGCCACGGCCGCGCCCGCGGGCGTCCGACAGCAGCAGAAGGCGGTTGGGGTCGCCGGGCCGACGAGTTGTGTGGGCGACGGGCGCACGCAGAGCCCGGCACGAGGGGGTCGGCTCGGGTCGGCCGGCGCCCTCACACCAACACGGGGGTCGGCTCGGGTCGTGGCGCCCTCACCGTCGACGCGACGGTTCATGACGAAGTGTGGGGGCGGGTCGCTCGGGTCGGCGGCGACCAGCCATCCAACGACGGTGCGTATATGTGCAAGACGTTTGGAGAGCAGGCAACAAGCCGGTGACGAGTGCGTTCGGCCAGCACCGCGACGCGGAGACTTGCGGCCAGCATAGCGAATGCACCCGCGCGGCGGAGGTAGTCGGCGGTGAACGACGGCGGGACAGGCGCGAGCGCAAGGTTGGACAGCGCACGGCGCTGCGGCAAACGAGCGACGGAAGTAACGACGACAAGTCGAAGGGCGGCGCACTACGCGTAGTTGCGGACACGGTGGGCGCGTGCTAACGGAGGTGCGACGGGCGGACCTTGCACAACGGAAGGGCGAGTCGGGTGACTCACGACCCGACCAACGGTATGTGACCAGGAGTTGTAGAATTCTATGTAAAACGGGGCCCTCGACACCTTTATAAACCGAGCGAGGCGATTTTTTATTTTATTTGAGATAATAAAATTGGCTTTTACAAATACGTTTTTTGGTATTATTTTGAATGATGGTTTATGTTTTATAATTCACGTAAAACATAATAAAAAGTGAAGACTAACACTTAAAAAAATAGGGTAGAGGCATAGTCCGGAAAATGGTAAAAATGACTATGACCGTTTAGCCGGTGCCGCACGACTCCGCCAAGGTGGACAAACGAGGCAGGCGTGACAACAAGGCACCCGGGCGGTCACAACAGCAAATTTGACACGGGCGCCCTCGGGCCCAAACGCCCTGAGCCGGCCGAACGGACGCCTGGCGAGCCGCCACGAATGGACGCCATCGTGCCGCCCGACCAAACGACACGAAACAAACGGACGCGCTCTCCCGGCACGACCGAACGACCCGACCCGAACGGACGCCCTCACCCGCACGACACGGCGCGCCCGACCAAACGGACGCACATGGGAGCAAACGGCAAACGGGCCGCCCGGACGTGCACAAGGCACCCGGCGGTCACAACTCATAGCACATCGACACGGCGCCCTCGGGCCCAAGCGACCACGGCCGACCCGAACGGACGCCCTTCGCCCGCATGACACGACGCGCCCGACCCGAACGGACGCACACGGGAAAGAAATCGTCGAAACGCACGACCAAACGTACACGAGGCACTCCGAACGGTCACAACTTAGCCCTCGACACGGCGTCTGCGGCCAAGACGACCCGAGCCCGAACGGACGCCCTCACTCGGCACGCCCACCCGAACGGACGCCCTCACCCGGCGCGACACGGCACGCCCGCCCAAACGGACGCACATGGGAGCAAACGGCAGGGCGGGCCGCCCGGGACGTGCACAAGGCACCGGGCGGTCACAACTTAGCAAATGGCCTCGGGCGCCCTCGGGCCAGCCGGTCCGACCCGACCCGAACGGACGCCCTCGCACGGCACGCCCACCGAACGGACGCCATCGTGCGCGACCAAACGACACGGCCGACGGGCCCGCCCTCACCGGCACGGCCAAACAGGCAGACCGAACGGACGCCCTCACCTGGCACGCCACGTGGGAAACACGGGAGCGCCCTCACCCGGCGCGACCGCACGCCGCGAGGGCCAAACGGACGCACATGGGAGCAAACGACAAACGGGCCGCCGGACGTGCACAAGGCACCCGGGCGGTCACAACTTAGCAAACCATGACACGGGCGCCCTCGGGCAAACGACCCGACCCTGACCGAACCCGACGCCCCGCACGGCACGACCCTGACCCGAACGGACGCCATCGTCCCGCATGACCAAACGGCCCGACCCGAACGGACGCCCTCACCCGCACGGCCCAACGACCCAACTCCGACCCGACCGCACTCGAACGGACGCCCTCACCCCGGCACGACCGAACGACCCGACCCCGAACGGACGCACATGGGGAGCAAACGGCAAACCGGGCCGCCCGACGGACGTGCACAAGGCACCCGGCGGTCACAACTTAGCAAATTTGACACGGCGCCCTCGGGCCAAACGACCCGACCCGACCCGAACGGACGCCCTACCCCGGCACGACCCGAACGGACGCCCTCAAGACGACTAACGCACGACCCGAACGGACGCTACCTTGACGCACCCGACCCAACGGACGCCCTCACCGGCACGGCCGAGCGACCCGAACGGACGCCGTACGGGCACGACACGACCCGGACCCACGGGACGCCATCAACGACCCGACGCCGACCCGAACGGACGCTCTCACCCTGGCACGACCAAATCGACCCGGCGCACGACGCTGTGAGCAAACGACGTAACGGGCCCGCCCGGACGTGCACAAGGCACCCCGGGCTGGGTCACAACTCAGCAACGCGACACGGGCGCCCTTCGGGCCAAACGACCCGACTGCCGAACCCAGACCGCCCTCACACGTACCCGGCCCACCGAACGGACGCACATCGTGACGCAACGACAACGGGCTCGACCCGACGGACGCCTTCACCCGGCACGACCAGGGCGGCCAACTTACGGGACGCCCGACCCGGCGTACGCCCAAATGCTCGACACGGCGACGCTCGCACCTGGCACACGACGCACGACCGAACGGACGCACATGGGAGCAAAACGGCACGGGCCACCCGGACGCCGATGCCACGAAGGGCACGCGGCGTGTCACGAGGCTTGGCAAATCTGGACACGGGGCGCCCTCGGGGCCCAAACGACCGGCAGAGCCCGATCGGACGCCCTCGAACGACGCCCACGCTCGGAAGCCCGGCAGACGCACGGCAGAAAACCGACCCGACCCGAACGGGACACCCCTCGTCGCGGCACGGCCAAAGGGCGACCCGACACAGACGAGCGCACACTCGGCACGACCGAACGGACGCACCTGGGAGCAAACGGCAAAGGCCGCCGACGCGCACAAGGCCGGGCGGTCACGACTAAGTACGACACGAGCGCCCTCGGGCCACACGACGCAGCCAACCGAACGGACGCGCCTGACCGGCCGCACACGTGCAGCCGCGCTCACGACAGCGAGCGAGCCGGGACACGGCCGAGCCGGACGCCCTCACACGGCACGACGAACGACCGGGCGAGCCCGAGCACGGACGCCCTCACTCGGCACGGCCCACCCGAACGGACGCACCCGAGCCGACACGAGCCGAAATGCCCTCACCCGGCACGACCCGAACGGACGCTCACTCCGCACGAACGAACGACCTCGACCCGAACGGACGCCACCTCGGCACGACCGAACGACCCGACTCCGAACGGACGCCCTCGCCCGGCACGCCCACCCGAACGGACGCCATCGCGCACGACCAAATGACTCGACCCAAACGCATGCTCCTCACTCCCAAGACGACCGAACGACACGACCCAAACGGACGCTCTCACACTTGACCAAAACGACCGGGCTTGAACGGACGCTCACTCGGCCGAACGGACGCCCTCACCACTTACGACCAAACGACCGACCCGAACGGGCCGCCCTCCCCGACACGACGAGCGACCGTGAAACGGACGCACATGGGAGCAAACGGCCAACGGGCCGCCCGGACGTGCACAAGGCACCGGCGGTCTGGCAAATCGACACGGGCGCCCTCGACCAAATGGCCGGGCTAGGACGGGCCGCTGCCTCACCCGGTGCACACGGCGGACGCAGGCCGAACGGACGCACATGGAGCCGCGGCAAAAACGGGTCGCTCGGACGTGCCTGAGCACCGGCCGTCCCAGCAGCACGCCGTCGTCTTTGGCGCCCTCGGCCCAAACGACCTCGTAGGAACACCTTTGGCCGGGCGCCCTCACCAAACGCGCCCGACCCCGGCCGAACACGTTCGGCCCAGGGCGAGTCGGGTGACCCACGACCGGGCGTCACCAACCGCACGACAAGCATGGCCATTCCCAGGAGCGTCCCGTAGTCGGAATTGAGTGCCGTAAATTGGTGCACGTGCATGGATGGGATGCATCTAACCGTGCCGCTGGGAAGTGATTGGACACACAAGGAGCTCGAGGGATGGTCTAAACTGATTTGTAGTGCCGATTTGAGTGACTCGGTAGCACTTGGGCAGCTTTGTGCAAAAGATATTCCCAAGGTGAATTATGACAGGACAAATGATTGCCGTAGGCTACTTGATGGTTGACAAGCCTGTGAGCTTGGTCAAAAGGCTAACTTGCCTTACAAGGAGCAAAGGGTTTCCGCCGGATTGGAACTTATTTCCATATTTATCATTATTAACAGGAATCGCCCCTCCCTTGTATGTATGAGCATACTTGTGGATTGATAATGATGTTTATGTTTATTTCCGCATATCGAGAGAACATTTGGTTAATAACTAACAAGTGGGTTGCTAAAGGCGTAGTCTATATACTTGAGTATTTGGAAAAAAAGAAAAAAGTAACGTAGTGCCGCACCCGTCTATAGCATGGTTGAAAGACACCGAAGGTATAGGGGCGTGACAACCAGGGCGCACGGCGGTCACAACTTAGCATTTTCTGGGACACGGGCCTCCCTCACACGACCCGACCCGAACGCGTTTCCTGGGTGCCCGACACGATGACGACCTCGACCCGCGCTAACGAAGGCACAAAGAAACGGGCAATCGGGTCGCACGAACGGCACACAAGGCACGTGGCGTCACAACTTACATTTTTTATACGGCCTCCCTCACACGACCCGACCCGAACACGTTTCCTCGGGGCGCCCCACACCGCACGACCCGACCCGCCCGAACGAAGGCACAAGGGAGCAAACGGAAAACGGTCACACGACCCACAAGGCACACGAGCAATGCTCACAACTTAGCATTTTTTATACGGCCCCCCCCTCGCACGGCACGACCCGACCCGACCCGCCCGAAAGAAGGCACAAGGGAGCAAATCGAAACTGCCGCACGAACGTGCACAAGGCACGCGAGTGGTCACAACTTAGCATTTTTTATACGTCGCCCTCACACGGCCCGACCCGAACGCGTTTCCTCGGGCGCCCTCACGTGACCCGGACCCGACCGAACGCGTTCCCCTCGCTCGAAGGCATCCCATAGTGCATCAAAATCAAGACCCGCCTCGATCTCGCTACTCAAAGGAACCGTACATCGCAAGATCATTGTAGAAGTATGAAGCATCCAATGAATGAAACTCCATCATGAACCCCACACATCATCCTATCCAAAGCGTTGGCAAGCATGCTTGTATTTCCCACGAGTGCCACCTCACAAGTTATTCTCACCCTACAACTCATGAATGTGCTCGTAGGCTGCTCATCCAACCAATGTCTTGTTGCTCAAAGTGAACAACGTCCATCGCCCCATCTATAAAAGATCTCCATGTAGCACCAACAATCGATCATGCTCACATATTCTTCTGACACTCCTCCATGATACTCATAAGTGGGCACCCAAGAGTGTGCACTCGCATTATGTCTCCACATAATGTCCTCGCCATGCCCCCATGTCAATGTACATGACTTTGGTCGCCCATGTCCATCAAGAGTAGATCACCTCAACCCTAGTCACCATCATGTGTATAGTGTACGTGTTAAGTGCTCCTCGTCACTTCTACCATCATCATCACTTCCTCCAAAGGCTTCTCCCCTGGGCTAAAGGTGCACTCAAGAGTTCCTTCTTGGTTGTAAGCCATGAAGAAGTCTACCTGTGACAATGTGTCCGCCACCAAGGCACCATGAGTCATGCCTACCTGCCTGGCCTAATGGCTAAGCATGACCCGTATCTATCACAGATCATCGTTCCACCTTTGTCACGGGAATTTGAACCTACTAGAGCGAGGTCACAAATTTCCCTATCAAGGCCTACAACAAGAAATGCTCCCCTTTGCTTCTCCAATGTACAAGGTTCCATCATAGTCATCCGAGGAGAGGGTCCTCCATGGTATTGGAAAAGAAGTCATCTCCTTTCCCATCCCTGCATACGGTCCATCTCCTAGATGCTCAATTGAAACAAGAGCCATGTCTTCATGAAGAATCTCTGCTGCAGTGTCCTCCGTCCTCATCAATGTCCGCAATGCTTTCGATCCCGGTACCGCCGCTCATAAAGTTCCTCCTCGATCATTGTCACTTCGCAAAATTTTCATGTGGTTCATCCCCCAATTCCTCGCAATGTGCTTGGTCCAGGTTCAACTTGTTCCACGAGTTCTTCCTCGATCATATCCGCATCCTCAACATCCTCCTCGGGACTCATCCATCACCGATGCTTCTGCGATGTGCTTGGCCCCGGTCCAACTCCGTTCATCAAGTTCGTCCTCGACTTCCCTACCACATCTCGCAACATCCTTGTGAGAATCGTCCACCATCAATGCTTGTAATGTGCTTGGTCCCGGTCCAACTTGTTCACTCGGCCTTCTTCCTTCACTTCCTATCACATCGACAACATCCTTTGGTTCGGCCACAAGTTAGCTTCATGCCACCATGCTTCATCTTTCCAAGGTCTCTAAGCTTTCAGAGAAGCTTATCAATTAACTTCCTTCAGCTCTTCTTCCACCTTGTCCATTTACTCGCTCGCAGAATTCTCACTTTCTTCATAAGTCGAAACATTTCATCTTTCTTTTCTCATGCCAGTATGTCCTCCTGCACAATGTATCAATGGTCCGACTCGCCTCATCAAACTCCTTTTTCCACTTCCTTCGACTTCTCTTTAATTTCTTTGGAAGTTCATTTCAATGAAACAAACTCATCCATCAAGCTTCAATACCACCCGCAATGCCGCACGGTATCCCCGCTCAATAATAATAATGATAAGCCACAAAAATGTAGCTCCTCGATACTCAACCTGTCACGCCCTTATACCCTGTGGTAGTCTCCCAACCGCTCTATAGTACGGGTGCGGTACTACCTTATATTTTCTCTTTTCAAATACTCTAATAAGTAGACTACGCCTAACTCAACACTTGTTTAATTAATCTTCCAAAGTGCTCCCCGTGCGGAAATAAAACAAACAATAAACATCAATATCAAACCACATGAACGCCCATACATTCAAGGGAGGGCCAAATTTCGCGTTAATAAGTCCCGCCCAAAGTATTATGCTTCAATAAATATGTACAATCTCGCAATAACTATACAACCAAGCCTCCATAAACCATTTATGCTTCTTGCCAAATGTGCTTGTACTCGGGTCTAGCCTTAATGTACGCCTTTCCCAACAAAGGTGCAAATCCAAAGGAACCCCAAAATTCCCTTTTCAGTAACATGCTTCGAAGTTCCGCGCGACCTCGGTTCCGGAGTGGGTCACTCGGGTCACGTACGCCCGAGCACCCCGAACGCGTGCTTCTCCGCACGCGCCGGTCACCGGTCACGCGCTCACACGCGTTTCTCGAACGCGTTCGACCCGACCCGACCCGACCCCGCCGGACGAACTCCGCGCCTTCAAACACCGGCTCACGCGTCGCGTAACGCGTGCGCGCCCGCACGAACCCGACTCGACCTTAACGCGCCCGCCCCGAACACTCGTTCTCCACGCGTCCTCGCTGAAGGAACCCGACCTCGACCATGCACTAAACACCGCACGCACGCGCGCTCTCGCGAAGGAACCCGACTCGACCTCGGCGGTGAACGCCGAACGGGTTTTGCCCCGACTCGACCCGGACCTCGTTTCCCCGCTGCAGGCTTCGCCCTCCACCTCGACCTCGCTTCCCGGGCGGGCTCGAGTCATTAGCCTTGCCAATGGTGGAATCATACAAGATGTTGATGTCCTTTCTCTTTCTCTCCTTTATCGTCCATCGCACGTTCCTCCTTTTCGTATAGTGCTCTTTGCTCACACATCTGTCTTCCATGGGTGGGGCTTGACCCATATAAGGCCGACCCGTCAAACGCCCCATAAAGCCTTGGTTACGTACGTGGCATTTCCTCCTTAACGTCGTGCTTGCCACCACGGCCGGCTCTATAAAAACCTCCAAGCCAACACACGGCCATTTTTTGGACGCGTTTATGCACATCGCTCCTAAACGTCGCACCTGTCACCATGATAACGTTGCGATAGTAGTCGAACGATGTTTTTCGTCCGTCGGCACGCCCCGCCTAACCTTCGTCGTGGTTTTCGTCGTTCAAGTCGCGAGATGTCCACCCGAACGCCTTCCAACGCCTTCCGTCATCGTCCCTCGGCTCGTGTGGGTCTTACAGTGGGCGGCTCCGTCGCGGCGGGCGTATAATTGGACGTCGTGTCCATTGAGCAGACATGGAAACCTCTACATTTCGCATGAGTTGGGCGACCGTCGTCACGGCGGGGCGAGGAAAACTCGTCACGCCCCTAGACCTTCTGCGATGGCCTTTCAACCGTGCTATACGTACGGGTGCGGCACTACCGTACTTCTCCTTTTCGTAATACTCAAGTATGTAGACTACGCCTTTAGCAGACGACTTCTGTTAAATTAGTTAATCAAATGTTCTTTCAATGTGTACGGAAAGACAGTGAACATCATCATCACATCCACAAGTGTACGCCCATATCATACAAGGGAGGGGCAACTCCCAATTAATAATGGGTCTCGCCCGATAATATGTTTCATAAATACGAAATAGAGTATAAGTTCCAATCCAAACAGAAAAGACCCCCTTTGCTCTTTGGCAAGGCAAGTCACTTTTTTGTCCAAGCTTACAATGCTTGACAAATCATTAACTAGCCCACAACAATCGTTTACAGCACTCAGAATTCACCTCGGGAATATCCCCGCATAAAACTCGCCCAAGTGCCGCCGTGTCACTCGGGTCTGCCCAAGCATTGCAAATGATTTCCGTACCTCCCCGCGAGCTCTCCGTCCGTCGCAATCCGCTCCCTCCCCAGCTATGTGTGTTGGGCTCCGTCCCATCAAAACACACCTCGGCTTCAACTTTCGCACTCAATTCCGACTCACGATGCCTTCATAACGACCTCTCCGAACCGAAGCTCGGACCGTAGCGACGCCCCCGCCCGACCCGACCTTGCACCGTGGGACGCCCCGCGGAGAAGTTCCGCACGCCCCTGCACGTATGTCGCACGACTTGACCCGCGCTGCCGCCCGGACTCGACCCGTCCCTGCGGTGCGGATGCCCTCGCGGAGGAATTCCGCACGCCCCGCACGTCAACAACTCTCGGCTCGACCCGCGCTCGCCCCGCGTTCACCGCCGCCGTGTTTCTCTTCACCAACGAGCCGCTGGCTCTAGCTCGTGGTGCTCCAATGCGCCTGCCACACTCGCATGCTTGCTTGATCTTTGGTTGGATGACTTCTCCTGTCATCCGCACGCCGTATTAATACGCCGCATCATGTGCGTGTCGTGGGTCACTCGCGTCGACCCGAGACGAACCCCCATCGTTCTCGCCCTGTCCGCCTCACTCGCGTAGCGTCGGCCGCTCTGACCGCGTGCATCGGTTCTATGACTCCGGCTACGCCGTGACGTTTCACCCGTAACGTCACTCTTCCAAATGCCACCGCCGGCTATGTGCGACGCGCCCGGCGTCGCTCGCCGCCACACACCCGCGCCCCGTGCGGTTGCCACCGGCGGCGGCTCGCTCGTAACGACGCACCCGCCGCACGACGCCCGAGACGGCGCGCCTGCTGCCACGAACGCGCCTCATGAAGTCTCTGCCTTACAAAAACCCAACCCTTCCCCGCATTTGGACGGCTTCCACCGTCGACGAGGCGTGGAAACCCCAAGTTCCCGGGAGACGGGACCAGGGGGAGCGGTTTCCGTCGCGCCGCGAAATCGGGAGCCCCAAGTTCGCCGTGCCTGCGGTTCTTCGCCGTGCCGCGCGACGGAAAACCACGAGTTCCGCAAACTTGGGCGATTGGCGTGGCCGTGCCGCGACATGGAAACCCAAGTTCCCCTCACCAGGGGCGCGGGTTTTCGTCGGGCCGGGAGATGGAAACCGCAAGGTTCCCGTAACTAGGCGGTTTCCCTTCGTGCCACGAAATCGTAAGCCCCAAAGTTCCGCAAAGCTTGGGCGAGTTCTCCGTCGGTGCCAGCGACAGCGGAAACTCGAGCTCTCCGCACCGAGGCCACGCGTTTCGTCGTGGCGGGACGTGGAAATCCCCCGAGTTTCCCCGGAATTGGGTGGTATCCGTCGTGCCGCAAAAAATGGGAACCCCCCGAGCTCCGCGGACCCCGGGTGGCGGTTTCCGTCGCGCCGTGACATAGAGACTCGAAGTTCCCTTGCATACTTGCGGCGGTTTCTGTCACGCTGCGGCATGGAACCCCTGAGTACCCCGTGCCGGGGTTGCGGTTTCATCGTCGGCGGGGACATGCGGGAACCCCGTGTTTCCCGTACTTGGGGGAAATTTTTCCGCCGTGCCACGTAAATGGAAACCCCGAGTTTCTCCAAATTGGGGCGGCGATCCGTCGTGTGGCCACGAAATGGAAGCGGGTTTGTATGCGCCGCGACATGGGGAAAAAAAACCCGGAGTTCCCGCAGGCTTGGATCCGCGGCTCTCGAAAACACCACTGGGCCTCTTTGACTCGGCGACGGTTTCCATCGTCATGGAAACCCCCAAGTTTCCAAAGGTAGGCGTAAAAACATGGAAACCCGCGGTTTTCTCCAAGGACATGGAAACCCCAAGTTTCCCCGGCTCGGGCGCGGCCCTCCGCCGTGTGCCGCGAAATGGAAACCCCAAGTTTCCCGGCTCGGGCGCGGCCCTCCGCCGTGAGCCGCGAAATGGAAAGCCCCAAGTTTCCTCGTGCGGTGTTTCCCCTAGGGGGCGCGGGAGGACGCGGAAACCCCCAATTTCCGCAAAGCCCGGGCCGGGTTTTACGCCGTGCCGCGACATGGAAATTTGGGGTTTCCATGCCACCGACCACAAGTTCCACCAGACCGGCGACTCCCTCTCGCAAATCGGCGGCATGGAAACCCCAAATTTCCCCCGCCCCAAGCAAGAAAATGCATTTTCGAAGATGCGAACAAAAGAAACGACGTTCGAATGAAAAGGACCGAAGGTGCAATGGGGATAGTCGTGCGGATTTTGAGTAAAAGTGACAAGAGCGAAGCTCCGAATCGAGGCGACCAAGGGCTGAATCTCGCGGGATCGTGGCAGCAGAAGGCCACTCGCCACTTACAATACCCCCGTCACAGTATGAGTCGTCCGCAAAGGATTCTTCTCAACGAATCGTTTGAAATTGAACTTCAAAGCTGCCCCGACCGAGATGCTTCACGATCGCGCTGCAAATGACACGACGGGGGCGACAAAGAGACGCCTCACCGCGGGTCGAGATACGTCGAAGAGTGACATGCACCGCTTCTAGCGTGGATTCCCCGACTTAGAGGCGTTCGCCATAATCCGACACACTGGTGAGTCTTCGCGCCATCAGTCTTTTCCTTCAACCAAGCGCGATGACCAATTGTGTGAATCAACGGGAGTTCCTCTCGTACTAAGTTGAATTACTATTGCGGTGCGTTCATCGCAGGGTGAAAACTAACTCTGCTCTCACGACTCTGTCTAAACCTAGCATCACGTTCCCTATCGTGGTGAACAATCCAACACTCGGTGAATTCTCGCTTCACAATGATAGGAAGAGCCGACATCGAAGGATCAAAAAGCAACGTCGCTATGAACGCTTGGCCGCTCACAAGCCGGCTTATCCCCGTGGTAACTTTTTCTCGACACCCTCTAGCTTCAAATTCCGAAAGTCTAAAGGATCGATAGGCCACGCTTTCAGCTGTTTGTATTCGTACCGAAAATCAAAATCAAATGAGCTTTTTACCCTCTTTTGTTCCACACGAGATTTCTCGTTCTCGCTGAGCTCATCTTAGGACACCCTCGCGTTATCTTTTAAATCGCATGTGTCACGCTGTACCCAAACTCCCCACCCGACAATGTCTTCCGCCTCCTGATCGACTCCGCCGAAACGTGCCTTACTAGGGCCAAAAAACAGAGGGCAAGTGCCCCGTCTCCGCCCCACTCAATAAGTTAAAATAACGTTAAAAGTAGTGGTATTTCACTACAAGGGCCGAAAACGGCCCTACTTATTCTACACCTCTCAAGTCATTTCACAAAGTCGGACTAGAGTCAAGCTCAACAGGTCTTCTCTTTCCCGCTCGATTCTCGCCAAGCCCGTTCCCTTGGTCGTGGTTTCGCTAGATAGTAGATAGGGACAAGTGGGAATCTCGTTAATCCATTCATGCGCATCACTAATTAGATGACGAGGCATTTGGCTACCTTAAGAGAGTCATAGTTACTCCCGCTCGTTTACCCGCGCTTGGTAGAACTTTCTTCACTTCGGACATTCGCAGCATCGAGCAGAAATCACATTGCGCGCATCCGCAGGACCATCGCAATGCTTTGTTTTAATTAAACAGCTTCGATTCCCCTTGTCCGTACGCGTCTCCGAGTCGACCGTTCGCCGCCTAGGGGAAAAGCCCCCGCCGAGGGGGCATTCTACGCCCGTAGCTCCACATCGGCACGCGACCGCCCGCCCTCGCCGCGAGAGCGACTCGGCGTACCGGGCCGACTAAACTCCACGAGTTGAGGGCGCGTACACCTAGGCCCACCCCTCGCAGCCAATCCTTTTTCCCGAAGTTACGGATCCATTTTTGCCGACTTCCCTTACCTACATTGTTCTATTGGACCGAGGTTGTTCACCTTGGAGACCCGATGCGGTTATGAGTAAGGACCCGGCATGAACGCGTACCGTCCTCCATATTTTTCAAGGGTCGCCGAGGCGCACCGACACCGCAAGACGGCGGTGCTCTTCTCACTGGCCGGGACTCATCTCCCGGTGAACCGATTCCGTGGTGGGAAAGTCGTTAAAAAGAAAGACAACTCTTCCCGTGGCCCTCGACGACGTTCGCATTTCCTAACGTTGTCGCTCTCGCCACCATGTCCCGGCTCGTGAATATTAACCCGATTCCCTTTCGATGCTCATGCAGAGGCACCCTTGACAAGGCTTCCCCCATCTCTTAGGATCGACTAACCCATGTCCAAGTGCTTTCAACATGGAACCTTCCTCACTCAGCCTTCAAAGTTCTCATTTGAATATTTGTTACTACCACCAAGATCCGCACCGTGGGTCGATCCACCCAAGTCGGCCGCCCGAGGCTTCGAACGACCCTCGCGGGCTCCTCCTCTACTCATCAGGTTGTGCAATTGCTCCGACGGCCGAGTATAGGTTGCGCGTCCGCCGCCATCCATTTTCGGGCCAGTTGATTCGGCAAAGTGAGTTGTTACACACTCCTTAGCGGATTTCGACTTCCATGACCACCATCCTCATTGCCTTAATCAACCAACACCCTTTTGTGGGATCTAGGTTAGCGCGTTAATTCGCAGCACCATAACTCAACTTTCGGTTCATCCCGCATCGCCGCTCTTCTTACCAAAAATGGCCCACTTGGAGCTCTCGATTCCATGGTACTGCTCAATGGGAGCAGCCCGCACCCTCTTACCTATTTAAAGTTTGAGAATAGGCCTAGGCCTTACGCCCCGATGCCCTTAATCATTTGCTTTACCCGATAAAACTCGGGACGTGAGCTCCAACATTCCGAGGGAACTTCGGAGGAAACCAATACTAGATGGTTCGATTAGTCTTTCGCCCCCTATACCCAAGTCGGCCAACGATTTGGCATCGGCCGTAAGATCGCTATGAGCCTCCACCGGAAGCCTTCCGGCTTTGCCTCGGCTCGGTGCATAGTTCACCATCTTTCGGGTCCCAACAAGTGTGCTCGCACTCGAACCCTTCGCATAAGCTCAAGGCTCTGGCCGACGATGCACCCCCGCAAAGAGGGGCTCTCGCCCGCCGCCCGCACCTCGCAAAGTTTTCAAACCCGCCGACTCGCACACATGTTAGACTCCTTGGTCCCAGCCCAAGACCCGGCCGAATGGAAAGCCCGCCAACCAACACCACAAGCGCGCAAGTGCACACGGCCCGCCCGCGTGGCGCGCGTCAGCCTCCGGGAGCACCGCACCTAAGAAACTGGACAGGCAAGATCTACCCGCGCTTGTGACGATGCAAAGAGCCCGTGTTGGTTTGCACTCAAGCCGAGCGGCGACCGGGCCTAGCCGTTCCACATCCGACCGAGACGCATCGACGTCTCTCCATCCGCTTCCCCTCCCGCAATTTCAAGCACTCTGACTTCTCTCTTTTCAAAGTCCTTTTCTTCATCTTTCCCTCGCGGTATTGTTCGCTATCGGTCTCTCACCCGTATTTAGCCTTGGACGGAATCTTACCACCCAATTAGGGCTGCATTCCCAAACAACCCGACTCGCCGACAACGCTTCTCGTGATGCGGTGGTCCCGGCTCGACTGTGGCCGTGCCACCCTCTCAGGCGCCCTTCCAAGGGACTTGGCCCGGGTCCGCCGCCGAGGACGCTTCTACAAACTACAATTCGAGCGGCTTCTTTTTACTTTTGAAATTTTCATCAGGTGTTGGCGAAAAATAAGGTCTCGCGGGCAAGACCCGAGTTCACGGGGTTGTGGCCAACAAGGGTAGGTGTGGTCTGTGCTGTGCGGCATTTTCTGCCTGTACGGAAGAACGAACGTCTCACCGAAGGCGTGCGCGACCACATGGGAAAGGGGAAGAAATCACGGACGAGAATAAACCGCAACCACGAAAGAAAGAGAATCCAGTACATATACCCGAATATTCATGCCAAGATCTGTCAACGAAGTATACGACGGTCGCAACTTAAAAATTTTAAAGCGGTGTAAACACATCATAACACTTAACCCAAAACATAGAGACAACAATCCTTCTTTATATTATTCTTCGACCAAGTACATGATTACACGACTTCCTTCTCTAATAACTCATAAATCGGTCTGGATGGATGCAAACGGAGAGAATACCAAAACATAGAGAGTAGAGACCAAGGGAGAGAACAAGTCTGATTTCTCGCAGTGCTTCCGCATTCAATCATCCCGCAACGGCAAATCGACCAATCTCCCTTCTTCGGCCGGGTGATTTCCTTTTATTCACCCGCTCGTCGCAGCCAGCGGCTTCTGCAACGTCTTTGCTGCGCTTTCCCGAGCTTTCTCTTACGATGTACGCATGTTCTACTTCACATTTTTCTAGCATGTCTCTTTCATCTGTACTTATCTACATTCATCTCCGGTTATCAAGTGCTTTCGCACCGCCTTGGTAGCGCCGCAACTCCACAGTCGCGCGGTGCGATCGCGTTAGCTATGTGTATTCCCCTCGCAACTCAAAAAAGAGTCCAAGTTCAAAGTCCAAAACTTAAGCAAAAACAAGGGCCCCAACGGAGGCCCCGACCACAATCCTTTGACTCGTCCCACGAGTCAATCGCAAATGACGGTCTCTACCTCCATACCTTCGCCGGCCTGCGGCCCTTTTGTTCTGCTTTGCTCTTTCTTCTGCCCTTTCTGTTGTACTCGCCACACAACGTTCAAACAGGGCCCCAAACTCGGGACCGGCGAGGTCTTTGAATCTCGAGAAGCTCGTGAGGTTACCCGCGCTTGCCATTCTGCATAGCGAGGTCGGCATCTTGAACAATTCGGTTGTTTGTGAAAAGAAGCAGTCGATGGGCGTCGGTGCATCCCACAGAACGAGTGTGGCGAGTTGGGACTCGGCGGTGGCATCCGGCCGATGCGACCTCGGCATGGTACAACGAAGGGGCGGCTGCATCTTTCTCCGGGATGGTGTGCTTAGTTCTTTAGCGATGCGGCCTCGGTTGTCTGCATTTGAAGTTCCGGCTCGTCGGTCGGAGCGTAGAGGCTGGTCACAATGCGGCAGTGGTGGTCGCCGAATTTGAGTGGCGAGTTGTTGCGGTTCGACGACGGTAAGGGACGCGTTTTGACGATCGATGCGAGGAGCACTCTCTTGTTTGCGTAAAAGGGCCGAAGCAGCTGTGTGGAATGGAGAGTCTCTTGTGGGTGTTTGCTGCTGTTTGGCGGTGACCGGTCTCGAATAATCAATGGGTGGATACGGTAGGAGTGAGCGTGCGACGCGCGCTTGTAATTCACAGTTCTCTCTGCCAAATAGTGGTGAGAATGTCACAGGGGGTGGCGAGCACAGCAAACTGTCATCATTCGATGCGGCGGGAAGTGGGGCATGAGTGAGCCGTGCCTCGACCATACGGCGGAAAAGCGCACGATTAACAATGTTGGCACATTCCTGGAGGTAGATCTTCTCTGATGGCCCGATTATTGTTCGATGGCGGCAGCGTACGGTTCCACAACACGTTTCTCAGCCGCGCGCCAGCTGCGCGCCGTCTGTCGCGCTGGCCGGCCGCCGGCGAATGACGGCTCCTCGCGGGGTGGACTCGGTTGTGCGCGGTCGTTGTGCGCGGGGCATCCTGGCCGGGCGTCATTCTGTAACGACGGTCCTACGACTTGTTGCTCGGCCCTGTGATCTGGAGAAGGTGGACGGCGGAAGGTACGTTGTCTTTGAAGTGGCCATATCGAGCTGCGGCGGGTCTGTTTGTGTGGTTGGCGACGTGGAAGGGCTGATTGAATCAACCCCAACTGCGTACGGGCGAAAAAATGTGGTGGCAATGGGCTCTGGGGCCGTGGCCCGGGGTCCTTGAGGTACACGCGGCGATGCGGAAGTGACCTCCGCCCGTCGTCCTGCCGCCGAAGGGTCCGGATCAAGGAATCGGACACGAGGGCGATAGAGTGGACGGATTGGGGGAAGTGGCATGGGGGTCGGGCATTTGGTGGACGGTGGATGGGTGGCCAGGGAGGGGAAACGAAGGTTGAGGAAATGTTTGGGTGATTAGCGGTTCCTCGGGGATCAAGGTAGGCGTGGGCGGCGTGATTGGTGGATCATCCTCCGTAAGGTCCACCACGGGATGCGTGCGGGCCCGCTTGGATGGAGGTGGCCCGGAGAATCGGGTTCGGGGCCCGGTTCACCCATTGTGGTGATGATGGGGGAGCGAGTGAACGGGGAAGTGGGAATTGGGGAAGTGAGGGAAGTAGTGTTGGAAGACCAAGTGACCGGTTAGAAAGAAAATTCATTAAAGAAGGAAATATGGAGCGCTACTAGAAACAACACAGGTGGCCACGGTGAGTCTTCGGACACCGGTCGTTCATATGCTCCACAATGGGGACCGGTGCTTCGGGCGCGGGGTCGGCTCGCTCCTGGCCTGCGACGGTTGTCGCTACGCGGCCCCGGGGAAGATTCGCCGGCCGCCGGTGGCGGTGGCACGGCCGACCCGCATCCCATCAAGATTATATCGGATGACTCCCATCTACAGACGTGCTGACTTGACCCCGGAGACCATGTTAAAGCCTCTGCGCGGAAGATACGTGTGGGTCCTTTCGGAGCGCAAGGGCGCCATGTGAAATGTGTGGTGCGGGACGCCTGGTGGCCGGATGAAAGTGTGATTATGGTGGCACGTAAAACCACACCTTTCATTTGTATTCGTCCGGCCGAGGTTCGAGTGCCCGTGGCCGAGATGCCACCATCGACCAGCTCCTCCCATACCATTAGGAACGCCTGCGTTCACACCGCGCGCGCCGGGGCCGACGGACTGCCCGGGGGGAGTATCGCATCGCGAACGGTTTGGCTCCCGGTGAGTTCAGGTGGTGTCCGTATTGGAGGAACATGCCATTTCCACATGGCGAAGGCTGAGGCAAGTGTCCGTAGATGAAAATGGTGGTCCGTGCGTAATTGTCTTCGCGAGGCCGCGAAGGACTGTCGGCACGAACGCGCTCCCAATTCATCCCGGGCCTTTGACGGGTGCCTCATGATAGAAATTGTGTCAGAGTGCACTCGCCCTTAGTGTAATGGCGCATGGTCTTGCTCGCTGTCGGATAGCAAGCAAACCGGATTTTGGTACATTGATCAAATCTATCTTGGCACCCTTGCCACCTCGGCGGGGCTGTGGCGGGTGTATAGGTCCGCCTCGGCCGATTCCGTGGCAGCTTGGAGGGCTTCGTACGCGCGAGAGGAAACATCACCGCTGAGTCGGCATAACCCGTAAGCGAGAGCTAATGTCTGCTTTGCATATAGTTGGAATCTCCCTCTCACAGACTATTCTAGGGACCCGTTCTTTTGGGCGGGGAGGGGCCGGGTGCATTGCGAGCGAGTCGGTCGGTGCCAAAGACGAGGAGGCCCCTAGTAAATTCATCGACGTCATTGCGAAGACCCCGGAATTCGTCCTTCATCAGAGCTGGCCGACTGCTCCCCGGTGTGTAGCGGTGTTCCATGAACGTACGCAATGCAGATGGGGAAACTCGGCCGGGTCGGACAGGGTTAGCATCCGCACGGCGCATTGTACGTGCTTGCGGCCGGTGAGTAATTCGAGCCGGTGAATCTGTGATCCCGACAGGTTCGGGACGAAGGGCTGTCTCGGCGGCATCGCAGCGCGTCTCGGTAGACACCGGACGATTCGTGCGGGCTCCTCGCTAAGTTCGAGTTCTGCGAAGGCTGCAGTGCTCGGGAGTCGGCGGGAAATTTCCAAGCGGGTCGGTCGCGTCATCCCGGCGCCCGTGCTTCTCATGGGGTCGGGCCGTGGGCGGCACGCGCGGGGGTTGATGGGGCTCCATAACGGCATTTAATTCTTGCTAGCATGCTTGCTGCACGATAATCGTGCGTCGATCGCCGGGCATGTGTCGACGATTTGCGGCGGCATTGGAAGATGGGCGTGCCGACGAGCGGAGAAGAAGCTGCGGCTGATGGGGAATGATTGCGGTATGATCTTGTCCATTAAGGAAATTTATGACCAAAAAATAAAACTGTCCTATCGGGCCGACAAAAGGGCGGCGGTTATGACACCCGGGCGCGCGCTTGCGAGACGGATCCTTCGTGCGAGACATGCGCACGGAGCGGGAGCGGCGTCCTACGGGGTTGGCCGCGCCGCCACGGCGGGCTGTCGTTGCGACACGCGGGGCGGCCGCTCCGACCATGGTCGGTTGCGGTGTGGATGCACAGCGCGGTTTATTCGACGGACGCAAAGAATAGAGAAAACGACTAACTAGCCCTGCATCCCGTAGGTTGCGGGAGAGTTATTCAACTACGCTACTCTACGGGTGCTCTCGGTTGCGAGAGTTATTGATGAAGGAGAAGGTACCTACTCTGGTAGGGCTTCGAGGGGCGTCGCCATTCACCCATCCGGGAAGAGCCCAGGCCGTCCAATTGTGCCAATCGAACGGCTCTGAGTCGCGGATCTCGATAACAAAATGCGGTCCTAGCAATCACATACGGAGCTTGCAGAAGCACGGGCAAGGCGCCGTACAAGAGAACTTTGCCACCAACTTGGAAAATTTGGTCTTGATGTGATGGGTGCCACGCTGCATTTGACGCACGAACCTTACGATGAAATTCCGCCGAAAACCGAGAGCTTCGTCCCGACTCTTGTAGCTCGTGGAGTCGTTCTGTGGGTGACGCATCCTATGAGAAGTGAAGGGACGTTGCGATCAAAAGAGAGTGGAGACGGTGAACTCGGCGGGAATCACGACTTCCCGACCGTGCACCAACGGGAATGGCGTACGGTTTGTCCAAACGTTTTGCCATGGTCGATGGCCCATAATGTCGGCCCAGTGTCAGCTCATCCCAATCTGTCCCGTGAGCGTTGCGGATTTTCGTCGCGGCCCTTCTCCGGAGATGTGAAGGCTTCCTGTGCCATTGCTTTGCGGGTGGTATGGGTTTGCTTTCTTATGATGGCCGCGTATCATAAATGTCTCCGGGAAGCGACTTGACGGTGGCATTAATGAAATGTGTGCCTTGATCCAACGGTCGAGCTGCGTGGGCGATAGCGACGATGATGTTTCAAGATGAGCCCGGCCGGCGGTCTCGGCGGAGCCGATCGCGTACCCGTGCTGTGACCCATCGCGTGAGATAATCGGTCGCCGTAATGATGTACCGAGCTTTAGAATGGCGAGCAAGCTGGTGCAATGGGCACGACAAAATTGACCCACTTCTCAAATGGCCGCAACACATGCACGGGGTGTAGCGGAAGCTCGTCTGTGCGAAGGTGGTCGAGTCTGCGAAAAATATCGCAACGTTTCATGTGGGCCTTACAATGCTGCACCGTGCTGCCGTCGGCCACCATAGACAGCTTGGTACCTTCCTTGCGGTGGGTTTAGCCCCCACGTGTCCTCCCGCAACTCCCCGCGTGACATTCCACATCACGCTTCCCGTTCATGGTCGGGGGCTACACTGCGCAACACCTCATCCGAGGCCCGGCTTGTACGGCGCACTGCCGATCAATTGATAATCGGCCGCCGGACAACCAAGTGGCGTTTCGACGGCGTGTAGTCCTCGGGAGCAGCCTGTGGTCGAGATACGTGGCAATGTCGGCCAGGTAGTACGGGACCGCTTCAACGAAAGCAGATCGACATCACGGTGATCATCACGGGTAAATTTTCCCCCGACTCCAATGCGGATAAATGATCGAGCTGACATTGCGCGGCCGGTTTCGACAGTATCAGCATAAACTCTGAAGAAGGGAGAAGCCATCGGCGAATCCTTCACTAACAGGCTTATTGACGGTGGCTAAGAGGCTATGATGGTGGTAAAAATATGTTACGCCAGGCAAACAGCGGGCTCTGGAAGGTACCTATATGCCATTGTCTCCATTGATGATAGTTATAGTTCTTCTCTTGCATTGGAATGGGCCGTCATTGGAAAGTGCTTCAGGTGGATGTTCATGGTTTCCGAGTTTGCACTGTCGTGTCAGTTAAATCTGATATCAATGTGCCTGGACTATATCAGTTGGATGGCAGAATGGTGCAATCGTAATTCTCTTTCAATGATAGTGCCTTCACGCACTGTCCATTCAAAGCTTGACTTCCGCAACGAGTTTCTCCCGGAGAAGCGTTTGGCGTAGTTGCGGATCGCTTGCTTTGTAGTATCCGGTGTGCCGTAATTCCTGCTTCCGTTCTCGGGGGGCCTCCATGTAGACAATAAAGCTGGGCCGCCCGGCGGGGTCAACGCGGACCCCTTGCTTACACACCACGTGACCCAAGAGTGTGCCGAATGGTACGCAAAAATACATTTCTTCAGGGTCAAGGAAATCTGTGAGCGCGACAGGTCGAACATGGCACGCAGCCGAGGAGGCGTGTTTCTTGACAGGCTGTAAGCAGTCCCAATCATCCATATAGACTTCCGAAATTTGTGGTCCTGCTCACGGCATGTGTGTCAAAGGCTTCATTTTGGTGCATTCTTTGGTCAAAACGTGCTGACCTTGGTATGCGAATGATCCCCACTCGGTTGTGAATGTTGTCTTTGCCTTGTCTCTTCGACGTGCGCACTGATGGTAGCCGAAAACATGGTGAAAAGAGTAAGCTTACGTTTCAAGTGACATGATCTAGTACTTCGTGTGAGGAGTGGGAAACGGATCGTGAATACAAGCATTATTCAAACTCTCACAGGTAATCTCGCTGAGACCCGAATTTCCGCCTTGTCCTTCTTGTTACGTTATGACAATGGGACTTACCCTCACTTCCTCTACGGAAAGATGAGACACACTGCTTCGACATTTTCTGATCTCCCATCTTTACCTTCTCTTTGATCGTGGATTTGCGTGGGGTCGATTGCTTGGCCAAGCACCGCTCTGGTTTCGATTGTGATGCGCATCTCACCCAAATCCCCTTTGATCCCCCTTCGGATCATGCTTGAAAGGGTAGAATGAATCTTCATACTCACGAAGGAGGCTGAAAATTTCTGCGGTCGTCACTGCGTCGGTAATCTCCCAGATTGCCCGGGTTTGGTTTCTATAGTTCCTATGTTTAGCTTCTTTGTCTTTAGGGGCGCAAATGGACTCCTTCGTAGATTGGCTGCGTCGCGGACACTCCTCTCGCCCTCCCCTTCTCGTCAAAATGGAGATGCCTCGGGTCCTCAGCGTAGGTCCACGGTTGTACCGTCGGCCGTTGGCAAACCAACTCACTCTTCACCCACGAACGTGGCCTTGCGGTCCCTCATTGGGCTCGGGATAGGCGGGCGCAGAGAATTCCTCCTTGACGGCTTGTAGGGCACGAGATTCTGTGTGGAAGTACCTCCCCTTCGAATGAGAAACTGCGGGCCCAGACTTCTCCTGTTGTTTGCCAGAGCGGGTTCCCCGTTCCGCCGTGCACCGGGCACCGGTTGTACCCGAGGAGTGTCGTACGTGGACCCACAACTCCTCGGGGTACACAGCGGCTGCGCCATTGTTCCTCGCACGCCCGCAAGTGCGCCAAGACGGGTACGAATCGCCATGGTGTTTAAGTGTAATGCGGGGCCCTTCATCCTCTTTGGGCGTGCCTGGTGCATCCGCCACCGGCTCCCATCGCAACAGGAGTGTTGCGACGGTTGTTCCACCATCGTCCACGATGTTGACTTCGAACCCATCCAACGAAATTGTCCAAGCATTCTTACGGGACTGGTCTTCCACCTCGGGGATAAAAAGTATTCACGCTGCTTGCATGTTTGACAAAGTGGGGTACCCGCGGATGTCGGTCCCCCCACCCACCGGACTGCGCGATGGCGAGCGCATCGCCGCGTGGTGGTCTCGTGGCCACTCCCCCTTGCGCAATCTTCCCACGCAAGCTCGGATCCGAGTTCGAGCTGCTGCACACTCCTCCAAGCGGTAGATCTGTTGCGGTCGGGTTGATATAATCGTCCCGCCTCCCGTGATCATCGATAGAGGTGGTCCATTATGCGGCGTCCTCCCGGGGCTATCCCCCGATTCTGTGTATTGCGGTCACGATACGGAGTCGAGAGGGTGATCACCGTACCTCCCCATCCTCAAAAATCATTAGCTCCTTCTTGAGATATCGATGATCGCATAATTCTCAAAAGCCAATCAATGCCAAGTAAAACGGGATAGGGGTCTGTATAGCCCATGATATCAATAACTTCCAAAGAAATCGGCATATGTCTTTACCCCCCGCAACATCAACCTCGACACCCTCGAGGTGGGCGGAGTTGGCAAAATACGGTCTTGGTTCGCCATCCGGGTTGGATCGGGGGTGGGCGAGCCGAGGGCTTTCCAAGAGCCTCCCATGTCTTCCCGGCAATATGTTGGCAGCGGACCCAGGTCAGCACCCATCGTGTCTTGATTTGGAATCTGCGCGATCGTGTGTTAAGTCGAAATTCTTTGCCCATTCGTTGCTTGTTTCGCTTCGACACGGCTTGCACCCTGTTGAGGCGTGGTATTGTCTACCAGTTTGCAGGTTAGCAACCCCTGCGGCCTCCGTCCAACACACCCATGCAGGCTGCTCGCGCGGCACGGTGTCATCAACAATCCCTAAGAAACGGCCGGAGCCGGTCGCGTCGCCCCCGTCTCGGCGGACGTTCGATCCCACCGATTCCGGCGGTGAGAGCTCCTCCCGACCCCTCCTTCTTTCGCATTTGGGCGAATGCCTCAGCAGCCTCCACGAAAGTACTAGCACGCACCTCGGGCCGAATCAACTTCTTTGAGGATGCGGCGCACCACCCGTGCGGCTCCTTCTCGTGGGCATCCTCACCGGTCTTCTTTCCGCCTCGCGTTATTGTCGCAACCGTACGCATGTCGGGGGTTGCGACCCTAGCGGTTGCGAGCCTGTCGGTTAGGCGGCCTCTCGCCGCGCCGGCTCTTCCACTTTTGATGGGTTAGGCAGTCTTCGGTGGCGTGGGCGTTGACCGGCCTTTGGGAGCACCGGGGGTCGTCGCGGAAGGGGACATTCTCGAGCCACATGACCCTCCTGGTCTGGAGGTTGTAGCATTTCTTAGCGCGCGTCCTCTGTTCGGCCTCCCCGCATCTGTCACCTCTTCGCCTACGCCGCGGCCCTACCGTTGACCGGTACGAGGGCCGATCCATTCGATCCGCAAGTGCGTCAAGCGCTGCAGCTGCTTTCCGTGTTGTGCGTCGTGGACACACGGTGCATTATCGACTGACCGGCCGTGGAGTAGCACGCGGGCACATCCGAGGAGAATACCTATCGTTCGGCAAATTCCACGATGCAGGGGTGGAGGACCCCGGTTGCGGTGAGAAAACCCCACAAAGGCTGTTGCGTACGGTACCACTGCCCGGGTTCCGTGCCCGTGCCACCCCCTGGTGGTGGCCCCCCCTGGATAGCGCGGCCCCGAGGGGTCCAACTCCGCGCCGCGCAGCGGGGACATTCGGTTGCGACGTGCCCGACCGAGTAGGTACACCAGGCATTCGGTCGCGGTCTTCTTGGCTGAATTTCCTTGAGCTTTCGGTCATCAAAGCCGACGTCCCGGTATTTGCAACCCCTATCAGCGAAGGTCTTGCGGAGCCGGCCCCCTGTTACGGGGGTATCCCGCGTAACTTCAATCTTCTGCTGCTCCAAGCATCTGCGGTTATCAATCTGTTGAGTAGAAGGGGTTCGTGTTAAGGGAAGTAGAGCCTTGATGAACCGGTCCCTGCGGTGGTTTGGATCGATTGGGTAGCTCGGTTTCCCGATCGCGTCCTTGAATCGCCGCATCGACTCCCATACGGTTTCGCCTTCCTTGCTTAATCTCCCATAGCTCGGACGGACCTGTGGTCCCGTGCGAGAAGCTTGAATTCGCGGACAAAATCCCGCTTTACGTCGCAATTACGAGTTAGGGTGCGCTTCGGACCACTTGATGAACCACCGCGAGCTCTCTCTGCGAGCGTGGTTTGGGCGCTCTATCCTTTCCACACGTCCGGTGTCGTCGAGCCCTCCGGATAAAGCCGCACGGATACCGGTGGTTGTTCTACATCGTCGTTTCCCCGGCCAGAGAACTCTGGGTACCGGGTGAAAGATCCAGCCATGTATACCGGCGGCGAATTAACCAAGATAAAACCTCCGGGTCCTGGTTGCGTAACGGTTCCGCTAGGAAAAAAACTACTACTCGTAACGCTGCTGCTACTGGGCGTTACCGGCGCCGCTGAACTACTAGATAACTGACTTAATGCTTGTAACTGAACAAAAATATTCTTTAAAGGTTGATAAAGTACCAGGGGAAGGTCGGGATCCTGGCCATGCGGACAGTGGGACGTAGGGCTGCCTGGAGGGGTGGGTGCCGTCTGATCCTGAAACATCTGCTGCATTACGTCGTACCATTCATCATCGGAACTTTCTTCGGGCTGCATCTTTTCCTTATCCGTGTTAATCGTTACTGCTCTTTCTCGCATCCTCGGGCTCCCATGCACCCGCTGTACGTCTGCTGCTGTCCCGTCTCCCGTCCGGGTATCCAATCCCATGGTTCTTGTCCTCTGAGGCACCTCCTTCTGGTTCTTCTTCTCGATCTCCCTTCTCTTCAAATCTCTCATTACCCTTCTTCGCCACCTATCGGCGATCTGTGCCCGCCGATGTGCACGTAACTCCCGCAACTTGCATGCGGCCTCAACGTCCATCCCCCGTTCCCTACTCCTACAGTCTACACAGCATCGGTCCCCTCGATCCTTCCCCCAGTACGGGTGGTTTACGCTTCCATACTCGTTTTGTGGAATTCAATCAACCCTTCGTCCACCATTAGGGCTTTGATCCACAGCGGAATTTCCTTCAACAGTTTTCCCCTCAGCCCTGAGTGAAACACAGCCTCAGCCTTCGAGAAAGATTGTTAGCACTCAGCGGCAAACTCCACCACGTATCCTTCCAACGTGGTCTTTACCCAAAACTCCACTGCGCGGGTTAGTTCAGTATCTACCCGGTGTAGCGCTACCAAGTCTTCGTGCACCCACCTGCGGTTTATCTTCCGCAAGCCTTCTTGGGCCGCCTTCGTTCGTAACCTCCGCAACCAGTTGTAAAGATCCGTGGGAAACCTTCCCCAGAAAATTTCGTACGTATCGCTAGCTGAGTCAGAGAAAAGAACAAGCTCCCTGACCGCCGCCTCCTTTTTCTTGATCAGCTCCGCCTGCTGAGTAATAAAATGGTCAAGATGATCATCCCACCATCGCCGTATTGCTCCTTCAAAGATCCTCGAGACCATGATCTAGATCCCCTCAGAACATGCAGGTCCCGGCAACGAAACCATTTGTTGGCGAAAAATAAGGTCTCGCGGGCAAGACCCAGGTTCACAGGGTTGTGGCCAACAAGGGTCCGGTGTAGTCTAGTAACACGCCGGCATTTTCACCCTGCTCTGGAAGAACAGAGCGTCTCACCCGAGGCGTGCCGCGACCACATGGGAAAGGGGAAGAAATCATAGACGAGGAATAAACCCGCAACCACAGAAAGAAAGAGAATCCATTACATATACCAGAATATTCATGCAAGATCACCAATCAAGTATACTGACAGTCGTAACTTAAAAATTTTAAAGCAGTGTAAACACATCATAACACATAACCCAAAACATAGAGACAGCAATCCTTCTTTATATTATTCTTCAGCCAAGTACATGATTACACAGCTTCCTTCTCTGATAACTCATAAATCAGATACAGATGGATCTAAGAACAGAGAATACAAAACATAGAGAGTAGAGACCAAGGGAGAGAACAAGTCTGATTTCTCCGCGGCTGCTTCCGCATTCAATCATCCCGCAACAGCAACCGATCAACCAATCTCTCCCTTCTTCAGCCGGGTGATTGCCTTTTATTCACCCGCTCGTCGCGACTGGCGGCTTCTCTGCGTCTTTGCTCTGGCTTTTCCCGACTTCTCTTCTGATGTCTGCATGTTCTACTTCCTGTTTTCTGATGTATCTCTTTCATCTGTACTTATCTCTGTTCCATCTCCAGTTATCAAGTGCTTCCGCACCGCCTTGGTAGCGCCGCAACTCCTGGTCGCGCGGTGCGGTCGCGTTAGCTATGTGTATTCCCTCCGCAACTCAAAAAGAGTCCAAGTTCAAAATTCAAAACTTAAACAAAAACAAGGGCCCCAACATGAACCAATTCTAGGGTGGGCAAGCTGTTAAAAAGAAAATATAACTCTTCCCGGGGCCCCCGACGACGTCTCCAGATTTCCTAACGTTGCCGCCCGCCGCCATGTCCCGGTTCGGGAATATTAACCCGATTCCCTTTCGATGCTCGTGCAGAGTGCACCCTTGATACAAGGCTTCCGCATCTCTTAGGATCGACTAACCCATGTCCAAGTGCTGTTCACATGGAACCTTTCCCCACTTCAGTCTTCAAAGTTCTCATTTGAATATTTGCTACTACCACCAAGATCTGCACCGGGGGCCGATCCACCCAAGCTCATGCCCGAGGTTTCTCAACGACCCCCGCATCCTCCTACTCATGGAAGCGAGGCAATTGCTCCGATGGTCGAGTATACGTTGCGCGCTTCAGCGCAATCCATTTTCGGGGCTAGTTGATTCGGCAGGTGAGTTGTTACACACTCCTTAGCAGATTTCGACTTCCATGACCACCGTCCTGCTGTCTTAATCAACCAACACCCTTTGTGGGATCTAGGTTAGCGTGCAATTCAGCACCGTAACTCAACTTTTGGTTCATCCCGCATCGCCAGTTCTGCTTACCAAAAATGGCCCACTTGGAGCTCTCGATTCCATGGCACGGCTCAATGGAGCAGCCGCACCCTCTTACCTATTTAAATTTTGAGAATAGGTCGAGGGCGTTACGCCCCCGATGCCTCTAATCATTTTCTTTACCCGACAAAACTCGCGCGTGAGCTCCAGCTATCCTGAGGGAAACTTCGGAGGAAACCAGCTACTAGATGGTTCGATTAGTCTTTCGCCCCTATACCCAAGTCAGACGAATGATTTGCACGTCAGTATCACTACGAGCCTCCACCAGAGTTTCCTCTAGCTTCGCCCTGCTCAGGCATAGTTCACCATCTTTCGGGTCCCAACAGGTGTGCTCGCACTCGAACCCTTCACATAAGCTCAAGGTCGGTCGACGATGCACCCCCCGCAAAGAGGGGATCTCGCCCTTCAGCTTCCTTGCGCCTCGCAGGTTTTCAAACCCACCGAATCGCAGACATGTTAGTCTCCTTGGTCCGTGTTTCAAGACAGGCCGAATGGAAAGCCCGCCAACCAACACCATGAGTGTGCAGGTGCACACAGCCCACCAGAAGGGCACGTGCTTCGTCCCTCGACCACCGCACCGACAAACCGACAGGCGGTACTCCACCCACGCTTATGACGATGCAGCAGCCCGTGTTGGTTTGCACCTCAAGTCGAGCGGTGGACCAGCCTGAGCCATTCCACATCTGACCGAGACGCATCGACAGCCTCCATCCGCTTCCCTCCCGGCAATTTCAAGCACTCTTTAACTCTCTTTTCAAATTCCTTTTCATCTTTCCCTCGCGGTACTTGTTTGCTATCGGTCTCTCGCCCGTATTTATCCTTGGACGAAATTTACCACCCAATTAGGGCCGCATTCCCAAACAACCCGACTCGCCGACAATGCCTCGTGATGCGGCAGGGTCCCGGCCCGACGGGGCTGTCACCCTCTCAGGCGCCCCTTTCCAAGGGACTTGGCCCGAGTCCGCCGCTGAGGACGCTTCTACAGACTACAATTCAGGCGACGCTACCACCCGATTTTCATGCTGGTCTCTTCCCGGTTCGCTCGCCGCTACTAGGGGAATCCTTGTAAGTTTCTTTTCCTCTGCTTAATTATATGCTTAAACTCAGCCGGTGTTCTCACCTGAGCTGAGGTCGCAAGTTGGAGCTAAATCCGCCCTACCCAATGGGAGGACAAGAGAGAGCAAAGCAAGTTCCAGGGATGCCACACAGAGCCCGCATCGGCTAACGCCGACTACCCAACCAAGGGGACAAGATCACCGCTTGCCGACGCACGCCACGAAACATCGCCTGCCACATTTCAGCCAACCGCACCACATTGGGCACGAACGACCACCTCCGCTGCTCCCTACCATATTGCAAGGAGCGCGTTTGATTGGGATGCGACGCCCAGACAGACGTGCCCTCGGCCGAAGCCTCGAGCGAAAATTGCATTAAAAAACTCAATGATTCACGGGATTCTGCAATTCACACTAAGTATCGCATTTCGCTACGTTCTTCATCATAACAAGAGCCGAGATATCCGTTTCCGAGAGTCGTTTCCGTGTGTTACCAAAATATCGCACCCCCACGAGAAATGGCTAAAAAGCCAACCCAACGTACAATGCGTCGCAACAAGCCCCCTTCCCCCTCAAGACAACCGCACTCCATAACCCACTCACCAAAGGGAAGGGGCTCGAACAAGCAAGAAGAGCTGCTTTCCAAACCCCGTGCCTTTTCAAAAAGGGTAGAATTGTAAAGAACGATGACGGAGAAGGACTAGGGTGGCCACCCTGAAAACTCGCACTTCTTTTCGTCCTTCACGAACATCAAGCCCACTACAACTCCCCCTTTTTTCTCCGTAAAGATGGGGGTCAGAACGAGGAAAGTAAGAAAAACACATGAAAGAAAGAGAAAAAAAATCGTCCACCCACTCAAAGGAGGAGGCCCAAATAGATAACAAACACTTCGCGAGCCCCGCGCCCTCGCAAAAGGGGGGGAATCGCAAGGAACGACAATCGAGAAGGACTAGGGTGGCCAACCCAGGAGCTCGCACTGCCTTTCATCCTTCGCAAATGCCAATCCTCAACGATTCACCCTTTTCTCCGTAAAGTTAGGGCCGAAAGGAGGAAGAGAAAAAAGCAACCCAAAAAGAAAAAAGAAAAAAGAGAACCAAAACATGGCCGAGGCTCAAACACAAAACAGCTTTTCAAGGCCCTGTGCCCTCGCAAAAAGTCGGGAACTGCACAGATCGACGACCGAGAAGGACTAGGGTGGCCACCCCAACAGGAACTCGCACTGCTTTTTCATCCTTCCGAAAACGTCAAAATCCACGGCAATCCCACCTTTTCTCCGTAAAGCAAGGGGGAACAAAACGAATCACAAGGGGAGGCTCAAACACAACAGTACAAGATTTTCCAAGCCCTGTGCCTTAGCAAAAAAGGGGTGAACTGCAAGGAACGACGACCGAGAAGGACTAGGGTGGCCAACCCGGGAGTTTGCACTGCTTTTCATCCTTCTCCGACACCGACCCAAAACAATTCTCGCTTTTCTCCATAAAGCTGGGGACTGGAAGGGAAGCAAACGACGACAGGAAAGAAATAAAAACCAAGCATTAGCCACCATAACACTCACAACAAAAATCCAATTTGAGAGAAAGGGGGCCAAATTTCAAGCAACGCTAGCTAGAAAAACAGAGGTCCACCGCCGCGCGAGGGGACATTGGCTTAACCAAAAAGAATGAAAACAAGGCACCCAATCAAAAGCATCCCACGTTCTCGCACCCTTCCACATACTACATTGCGATGCAACATCCTTTCTATCTGCACGACATAACAAGCGGCAATCAAAAAACCAAGCAGAGACAAGCCACAACCTAAACCTGACCACTAGAAAAGCCGAGGGCCCCGACGAGACAAGTGCCTAGAGCACGTTACTACTGAGAGGTAAACAACCCCCCAACCCACACAAGGCTTCAGAAAAAAAATTCACTAATAGCAAACCCACCCCGCTATTGCACCCCTCCGTGTACAGGACACCCGACAACCTTTCCAGCAAAAAATTCAAGGGGGCCCAAACAACCGAAACTCCAAAGAGGAGTTATCGCAGGCTGACACTCAACGCTGGATAAAGCCCAGGGCCACAAATACGCCGGTGGTGCAACGTCACACCCTAAAAAGAGGGAAGCCCCCAAAGCGCACACCACAACGCTATTGCAACAATCCAAGAAATGACCAAGTCGCGCAAAAAAACCCACAATCCAAATGGTGAGAACTAGGACATCATAACCTGCTTCCTACTTTTCCCTGGAAGGGGGGAGTGGCTCAAGAAAGGACGAGGAATTCCATCGACACCAAAGGGGTACGAGAAAAGAATGCTACCTCGTGCCCATTGACGAGGAAACTTGCAATTTTGATGGAGCTCGAACCAAGGGAGGGCTATTTAATTACCTAGACCCAACCCTTCCGCGAGGGCATGTCAAGGAACAGTCGAGAGGACTAGGGTGGCCAGCCCAACGGATTTCTCTGCTCTTCATCCATCCCATATTTGACCCCACCCCGACATTTTCCCCTCGCGAAAGGGTTGAGGTAGGAAGCGCACGCGCAACCACTCCCTTGACCCAACCACCAACAAAAAGGCTCGCCCAAGCAAACACATAAACCACCACCGCCGCCTTTTGAAGAGAACCAACTATGGAGGCCCACATCTTCCAACGAACAAAGGACCGAGCACCGCCGCTACGAACGAGTCTGAATTTTTCCATCGTGTTTCCCAAGCACCTCGTCTGCAGCAACCATGCCCCGCCGAACGGACCGTTGGAGAGGGGGCTCCCGGGCAACGAGCCTTCGAACCCCATACAAAAAACACATTAGGGGAAATAATAACAAAGGATGGGACAAGCACAAGCATCGCTTGCAAGTACACGAAACAACAAGCGTGAACTCAAGATAGGCAACTAAAAATGTTGCGAGTCTCTTTCGCAAGAGGCACCACCTCGACAAAGCATCAAACCCGCTCACCTAGAGACACACCACACATTCCTAGATTACATACAATCGAAACCCACACACAACCCAAACGAAAAAATAAAACCCTGCTATCAATGATCCTACCGCAGGTTCACCTACGGTAACCTTGTTACGACTTCTCCTTCCTCTAAATGATAAGGTTCAATGAACTTCTCACGACGTCGACAGCGGCGAACCACCGTCGTCGACACAATCCGAACACGTCACCGGATCATTCAATCGGTAGGAGCGACGGGCGGTGTGTACAAAGGGTAGGGACGTAGTCAACACGAGTTGATGACACGCGCTTACTAGGAATTCCTCGTTGAAGACCAATAATTGCAATGGTCTTGCTATAGGGTAAACTGCCTGGGTGGTTGGTTTTCGTATATCCCTCTCAGGGCTTTCCAGTGCCCGAGGCAGACAGTCAGATTAGCTATGCTATTCACAAAGATGGTATGAGCATGTTCATATTAGCTTGAAATAACTTGAAGGAATACAATAGAGAACTACCTCTTTGACAACTTTAGAATCCTTTGAAGAGCACTACGCAGCAAAGCAAGAGTCCTTCTTCACCGGCTCCAAATCTGAATACTGCAATCAGTCAAAGCACCCGCGTAACTTCTGATATAACAATTATTCTATCAATTAAATCAACAATAAACATCTAGATTATACACATCTGAGCCATTCATATCATACTAAACAAATATTGAAATAACAATATAACATTAAGCATCGAATGGACAAAACAAACATAGTTCTATTGATTTTGAAAGAAGGAGGATTACAACCATCGGTTGTACCAAGCCCTCCTCAGTCTCCCAATCTCTCTTCTCTATCAAGTGAAGAAGTCAAAGCCAACAAGCTCTCTAGGAGCCTCTTTGACTCTTGGCCTTCACAATGTCACACTATTCTCTATTCCACAAGTATACAAGAACCTTGAGCAATCCTTCGACCTTCAATTAAGAGCCTTCAGCTCCTTCTTATAGGAGAGGGAGAAGGCCATTATTGCCCTTCTCTTTCCACTAGTTTGGAATGGAAAAGGCTTAGATGTTTCCTTGATCTCCATGCTTTTGCCTCTCTTGGAGTTCAGTCTTCTATGGCAATGACCAATAATGAACTAGTGCTTCTGCAGTTTCCTTTGTGCACTGACTCCTTTGTGAGGGAAAGTCAGAGATTCAAATCTTTCTCCACGCTCTTTTCCCAATTCAAACTTAAAACACGGGTAACGCGTCTCTTCAGTGTAAACAGAGCGTTGCCCTAGCCACTAACGCAGATAATATATTTCTTGCCTGCGTTATAACGCTCTTGTTCTGTTCTGTATATGCGTTACCCTGGCAGAAATAGGTTTAATTTAGGTCTTTGTACTTCTTCCATATTTGTCTTTCCCTATGAGCTGATGAGGAGGTATTTTGACCTGTAGTAGATGCCCCCTAAAGTGTGAGTTTAGAGACGAAGACGATGGCCGAAATACTTTATAATTTGTAGAGAGAGAGAGATTGAAAGATTGAGGAAAACCTGAAACAACAACATATGTCAGAAAATATAGTATTTGCCAAGAGTCGGGCATGTCCCATGCTCAGTAGCTTTAAACAACATGATTTCTCTAGAATAGAGATATGAAGAATCTATCCACCAATAGGCACAATGTGGAAGTGTCTGTCATAACAGGATCAGGCTGAAGAAGCTATCTCCATAAACAATATCGCAGCTTGGGGAAGGGAACACAACTTTAATGGTGTAGCCTTTTTCCCCAAGGTCTTGACTGCCGATTCACTTAAACTGCATATTTCTCAACATGTGAATGAGGGAGTTGTCGTCGAACATGTGAGAAATCGTCTAATTACCAGTCAATAATGAAAACTGTTAACAGACGCGAAGGTGGCCACCGATAATGATGATGGTCCCTAAGATGCCCAGTACAATCTAGCGAGTGTAAATAAAAGGAGTTGAAGTTGAACACTCGTAGAATCATTCGACCAAGAGCCAATGATGAAGACCCTTGATCAAACACAAGACTACCTGCCACTGATGTCTGCAAGTATCTGGGTACTGATGTGTTTCTGGATCAACTTCCTAGATAAGGTGTTGAAGTCGATAGGAAGTGATTTGTTGAGAGGTAGGCACTGAGGCGTCCTACATCAGTCAACACGAAACAAAAACCAACTGATTTTGTTTATGATTTGAGATAAGGAAGAGTAAATGGGAACGTCAGACGACAAATAATTTCTGGCATAATGAACGGTTTGGTTGATAACAGGAGCAGTAGATAGCGAGATTTGCTTGAACAATAGAAGGAACTCTAGCAGGGTACTAGGCAGCTGAAGCGTGTTGAACACCAAAGAGTGTGTTAGTATTTTACCAGTGCAGGGACACTGGGAAATGAAGGCTAATACTCATATATGGTAGGGTTCGGCTAACTGCGAAAGAGTTTTCTGGGAAGTGCCATGTTCAAGAATTTTGCTGCCAAATCGACCATTTTGAAAATGTAACAGAGGTAATATCCATCTTGTCCAAATTTTTCCCCGTCTGATTAAGTTTAACGAGTCCAGACGAGTAAACTCGGTGAATTTTTCATGTTTAGAGAGTCTGAAAAATGTCAGGAAAGACAACTCTGTGCCCCATCTGATTAGATTTAACGAGTCCAGATGAGCAAAATCGGTGAATTTTTCATGTTCAGAGAGTCTGAAAAATGTCATAAAAGACAACTCCATGTCCTGTCTGATTAGGTTTAACGAGTCCAGACGAGAAAACTCGGTGAATTTTTCATGTTTAGGGAGTCTGAAAAATGTCGTAAAAGACAGCTCCATTGGGGTACCTTTGTCATGTCTTGATAACCGGGCATGGCAAAGGAGTAATAGTAAGCCCGAAATAGTTCATTTTCCATTAGTTAGTCCATTGAATCCGGAAAAGTGAGAAATCTATGTTCAATGGACGTCTGCCTCATTTTGTTATGAGTACGAGGAGACGAAGTAAACTCAATATTCTTTGTGAAATTTTAACGAGTCCAACAAAGAAAACTCGGTACCTCCGTGAAATTTTAACGAGTCACGCGGAGAAAACTCGATGTAATTTTTCTGTTTAAAGAGCTTTGAAAAAGAGGAAAAGAATGGCTCCTTGTTCTTTGTCTCAATAGTTTAACGAGCCTGACAAAGGTGACTCAGTATTTTTTCGGTTTTATGAGCGAGAAAAAAATTCCTAAAAAGAATGCTCAGTACTTCTCCATAGTTTTAACGAGCCTGAAGAAGAAAACTCTAGGTTTTTCGGATTAACGAGCAAGAAAGATCAAAAAGAACGCTTGATGCCAACTTCGTGTAAGTTTAACGAGTCCGAACAAGAGAACTCGAGGTTTTTCGGATTAACGAGCAAGAAAAATACCATAAAAAGAACGCTCGATAAAACATGAGTGTGTCTGCTCATAAATCTTGATCCCTTATTAGAATCATTGGTACCAGATCTCAAGAGTTGCGACATGTGTACAGCGAGGAATCACGACATTGCCGACTGACTTAAGAGATTCATGCCTCAGAATTAGCTATAAGAAGGTCAGAAGACATTCATTTTCACTATTTCGAGTGCTGTGAAGAAGCTCTGGAGTGGAAAAGGGGTGAAAACTTCAGTTGGTGATTACGGTCGATCCGGGCAACAGCTTTCTATTCCGTGAGATCCAGGTAAGAGCTAGAACCTCCTGTTATCATTTAATTGCCAATTTTTTAGTTTTTACTGGTTCAAAATTAGAAAATTTTGAGGCCCTAGAAAAATATTTGCGCCTAACGCGGGTCAGGAGTACAACATCCGCGTTAAACGCACAACCCATGAGGGATGTAAGCGTTAGAACGCTCTGTTTTGTATTAGTGACCGCGTTAGGCGCAACATGCTTTCTAGAAATTCAATTTTTTCATTTTTGAAGTGGTCTAGGAAAATTTTAATCGGTTGAAAATGTTTCATTTGCAGGTGTTCAGCTATTAATCATGAGTATCTGGCGAGAGAGAGAGCATGAGCGGGAAGAGCGAGAGATGGTGACAGATGTGGCAAGTTTAATGGCTCTTCGGAGGTGCGGATTTCTTAAGCATGCCCGTTTTAGAACTGATGAGGGGTGAAGAGGACCTTCTGAGGTGGCTGATCCAGCAGTGGGACGAACGACATCATGTCTTTCGAATTGGTGGCAACGAGCTCGCCATCGAAAAAGATGATGTTTACTTTTTGATCGGCTTGTCATGTCGTGGGGCGAGGCCCAACTTGACGAGGTCCAGAGCTGACCCTCGTTCCACTACTGATTTGATCCATGCGCACTGCATACGTGGCACCCAGGCTGTGAGTAACCGGATACCTATCGTACAGGTGACTTTGAGACCCTTGCGGTCTATTCTATGGATGATTGTTCGCTTGGCAGGCGCCAAGAGTCAGCATGTGGCTACCAAGGCCCAGATGCTCCTAGCCTTGGATTGTATGCAGCCTCAGGTTTTCGACTGGTGTGACGGTGTAGTCCGTCGGGTCCGAGCAGAGCTTACTGCATGCAAGACCCGTACTCAAAGAGAATTTGGGTACGGAACACTGATTGTTTCTTTCATAATGGAGCAGATACCACTGATGAGGCCCAGGATCCCAACAGTGCCATTGGGTCCACGCGAGCCGAGGCAGGCTCGGTGGGCCACTTTGCTTCCACGGACTGGAGAGGGTCCCGTCCGTCATTGTTTCGATGAGGGATTTTTTGATTGGCTGGACTCTCAGATCATCATGATTGAGGATTATCCCTATGTAGGGATGAACTTCACAGGCGATCCCGAGCTAGTCCTGCCCCCTCGCACCCAGTGGGGGCCCGATGGTAAGAAAAAATGATCAGTTGTTTTCAAAGAAGTTTTTGTTTTTTGCTTTTGAATGTTTATGTAATTTTTTTTTTTTTTTTTTTTTGAAAAAGGGGTGAAAATTAAGTTTTGACATGAAACTTTTGCTTTCTTGACACAGATGTGGCACCCGTCCATCCAGCTGGGGCCCCTCGCTATGCACAGCGAGGATTGCAGCTACCCGTGGCTGGCGCACCTGTAGAGGAGGCGGAAGCCGGTGACGACGATGATACCCAAATTTTACATGAACTCTCCAGGAACCTGGAGGGTCTGAGTATGGGTATACCACCGCTTCCTATGCGGGAGGTTCCAGTTCGTCTGCAGCGGCATACTGTGGGTGTGCCAGAGAGATACCTGGTTCCTCTGAGGAGGATGGCTAGAGCAGTTGTATGCTATTATGAGCATCAGGCTTAGCTGTTTGGAGTAGATGTATTAGTGTCAGAGCATGGCTTAGAGTAGCCAAATTTTGTAAAACACCCCAAGTTTTGGGAGATCTTTCTTTCTTTTTGATGTTTACTGTGTACTGGACACGACATATATCTATATATATATATATATATATTTATTTTTTGGTAATTTTGTGTTTTTAAATTTTTATGCATTTTTTGATGTGATAAAAATATATGTACTCATGAGTAAATCTTTTACAATAAATGTGACAAATGCCAATCTAACACATAATTTGCCAAAGAATCAGCTAATGCATTAAATTCCCTAGGAACGTGCTCAAATGTGATTGTTTGAAATTTACGTTCTAAAAGTCGCACTCGTAAAAAATAACGTAACAATACAGGGTGGCGGACGCGGTAATGATTGTTTAGCTGCATAATGATGAGTTGGGAATCTAACCTGACCACTAAATCGGAGATGTCACGAGATGCCGCTTCCGTGAGGAGTTGGATCACTGACATGTACTCGGCCACATTGTTGGTGGCGTTACCCAGGAAGATCCCCCCGGAACCAAGAAGGTCCGACTTAGGCGTATAGAGAACCCAAGCAGCTGAAGCAATGTGTCTAGTGTGACGACTAGCACCGTCTACATACCCGACGTATGATAACGAATGTGATGACATGTGTGCGAAAGAAAAAGATTATATGATAAAAACACTTCAAACCAAACAAATAATCCAGAAGCATAAAAATAAAAATAGGCAAAACTTATATACATAAAATTACAAAGCATATGCCTAGTGTGAAGCTAGGCAAAATACTTCTTCAGATAGAGCCCGTTGCGGGGCTCCTCGAGTGGAATTCCATTACAGTCCTGTAGTTTGTAAGCTCCTTTTGAGAGGGATTTAGTAACGATGTAAGGACCGAGCCACAATGGTTGGAGTGTTCCTGCCCCCAAGAGGTCGTGTTTTTGATCATAAAGTAGAACAAGATCGCCCTCTTGGAAAGAACGAGGCTTGACAGATTTTTCGTATTGAGCTTTAACTCGGCGCTGGTGAGCTTCGAGTGCTAGTGTAGCATCTCGACGAGTTTCGTCCAAATGATCGAGCGAGAGCAAGCGCTCTTTTGTGGCGGTGGTGCCAGGCAGGAGTTCAACCGCTAGTTTAAGCGATGGGATTTCACACTCAATCGGAAGTACTGCCTCCAGGCCGAAAGCAAGTTGGAAAGGTGTGAAGCCTGTGGCAGTTTTTACTGACGTTCGGTATGCCCATAACACAGAATATAACTTTCGATGCCATGTGGTTTTATGGTTTCCGACCAATCGACGAATCATGGTTTTGAGAACGCCATTTACGACTTCTACTTGACCATTAGCTTGAGGATAATAAAACGAAGATTGATCTTGTCAGAAACCTAGCATGGATGTTAATTCGGTCATCATATGATTTTGAAAATGAGATCCATGATCTGTGACAATCGATAGGGGTACGCCGAACCGACAGATAACCTAATTAAACAGGAAGAGAGCGGCGGTTTCGCCATCGGCCTTAAAAGTGGGAAGGGCTTTAGCCCATTTCGTAAAATAATCGACCGCAACCATGATGTAGTTGTGTCCGTTTTCCGAAGCGGGATTGCATGTGACGAAGTCAATTCCCCATTTAGCGAAAGGACTGACGGAGATAACTGGGTGAAGGGGGGCAGGATGTGTGCACATTTTCTTTGTGAAAATTTGACATGGATGGCATTTTTGGACTGCTGCAATGCAATCTTTAAACAAAGTGGGCCACCAGTAACCGGCGCGCAAGATTTTTTGGGCAGTAGCTATGCCCGAAAGATGACCACCTCATGCCCCTGCATGGCAGTCATTCAAAACGCGTTCTTCCTCATCGATAGTGAGACAAAATCGGAGAATAGTATCAACACCACGATGATATAGTGTATTGTTTAGCACGAGGTAGTGCCTTGCTTGGTGGCGGATATGACGACGGTCGTCAGACATGAGAGCTGGGCGGAAGCGTTGAGTTTGTAGGTAGACTAAGATGTCTCCATACTAGGAGTCTGAAGAGTCGACCAAGTAGACAGATTCATCAGGGAATGGATCATGAGCTACCTCTGCCGGGTCAATTCTGGGAAGGTCCAATAGTAATTCGGCGAAGACCAGGGATTTCTTTGCTTTGGCAGCTGTGAACACCAAATCAAATTGTTGGAGGATGACGATCCATTTGGAATATTTCCCTCCAATAATTTGTCTAGACAAGATATGTCACATGGGATTCTCCAAAGCAATCACCATAGTCTGTCGCAGCAATATATAATGTCGGAGCCGGGTGACGGCGAAAACTACCGCCAGAGAGAGTTTCTCCAGATGTGGATAACGTAATTCAGGTCCAATGAGACCTTTAGATAAATAGTAAATCACATGTTCACTATCTTCATTGTGTACTTGAACCAAAACCATTCCAAGTGAGGATGGTGATGCTACCAGATAAAGGAGAAACTCGCGTGAATAATCGGGGGCACTAAGGAGTGGGGCTGAAACAAGTGCATGTTTTAAAGCATCAAATGACCATTGAGCTTAGTCATCCCACAAGTATAGTGTTCCTTTCTTCAACAATCTCATGAACCCTTTTGTCATCTCAGCATAGTTAACGATGAAACGACGCAAAAATTTTGCCTTCCCCTACAAGATTTGGAGTTGAAGGATGGATTGTGGTGCCGGCAATTCAATAATTGATTTTACCTTATCGGGATCAACCCTAATCTCGTGCTTGGAAACAATGAACCCTAACAATCGTCCGAACTCGACCATAAATACGCATTTATGAAGATTCAAGCGTATATTGTAGAACCTGCACCTAGCAAAAATTTCTCTTAAATGAGCCAGGTGGTCTCGTCGCTTCTTGGAATGAGCCGGGAGGTCATCCAAGTATGCTTGTACAATATGTTGAATGTCATGAAAAGCATAGTCCATAACCCGTTGAAAAGTTGCTCTAGAATTCTTCAGGCCGAATGGGATCTTTTTATACGCAAAGATGCCCCAAGGACAGATGAAAGCAGTTTTATGCTGGTCGTCTTTTTTTATGGCAATCTGGTTGTATCCCGAGAATCCATCCATGAAGGAAAAAGATTCGCATTCGGCACAATCGTCGAGAATTTGATCAATGAATGGCGTAGGATAGTTGTCTTTTGGACAAGCGGCATTCAGATCGCGATAATCGACGCAAACTTGAATAGTGCCTTGTTTTTTATCAACGGGAACCGGATTGGAAACCCATTCAGTTAAGGGAACGGGGTAAATGAAGCCAACGTTTAAAATTTTTTCTACTTCGACCTTAATGGCGGCTGCTTTGCGCGGGTGGACAGGTCTGAGTCGTTGCCGGATAGGTTTAGCATTGTCATAAGTCTTGATTTCATGCTCGAAAATAGAAGGATCTATGCCGGGCATTTCGTCATAAGACCAAGCAAAGACATCGTGGAATTCTTTAAAAAGAGATGTGAAGGACGCAATTTCCTCAGGATTGCAGTCGGCTCCAATCTAAATATTTTCCACGATACCCGTTTTGACCGAGATATCGATGAGTAGAGTCTTGGAAAGATTACCCATGTTCCCTTCTGAATCGATAGTGTGGATAGTCGTATAAGAGGAGGGAACTATCTCAGGTTGGTCAAAAGACGGGATTTCAGTTTTTATCGCCTCCGAATCAATCGTCGAAGCGCGATGGTGGAACTCTCCCCAAGGTCGTTCTTCTAATGACATGATCTCTCGAATAGCTTCGTCTATAGGCCAGACTTCATTTAGGAGATCCCTAGAGAGAACCGTGATGAGAGAGAGGGTTGTACCTGTGGTCGAAACCATATCAGTGGAGGGTTCAGATGTGATTTGGATGGCTTGGTAAGCCAACTCAACCGGCGAAAGCGGCATCTGATCTCCATAGGAATCAATTTCTGAAGGTGCCGGAATGATCCATGGGTCGATAGAGCCATCCAAAGAGGTGGATATCATTGCAACCGTGTTTGGGATCTGAGGCGGCGGAAGAGGAAAACAACCCAGTAGGGAAGATGCCTTCAGAAGACCGGTACCGATACTGACGTAAGAGTTAGGGACACCTCCTATTAAGGGTACAGAGCTACTTGGTAAAGTGGAATAATCAGGGGTGCAGAAGGATAGTTGATCGACCGTGACTATTTTCCCATCCAATGGAAATAGGATGAGTCGGAAGACCGAAGACACGATGGCAGTCATAGCATAAGACCAACTGCGACCGAGCAATAGATTATAGTCGAGATGATGCTCTACGACTTCAACGTCCACGTTTACCATTTTCCCACCAAGAGTGACGGGAAAGCTAGCAAGGTATCCTTTGGGTAGGAACGTGTGGCCATCGAAAGCTTTCAGGGAATTCGATGGCGGGGTTAGAGTAGGAGAACCTAAATTCAGCCAGCAAGCTTGTGACATAACGCAGGTCGAAGCACCTTCATCTATGACAGTGCGATGGATGGGTCTCCCTTTCGACACAACCTGCACCTGGAATGCGAGTTGATGCGAGAGGCAAGGTTTAGCCTTTTCCATATCAAAGACTGCTAGCATGGAATCTTGGGGATCTATTCCGCCAATGGCCGAAAGCAAGGCTTTCCTTTGTGCTGGACAGGTTTGTAATACTTCAAGTGCAGACATGGCTGACGGTGCCTGTGCCAAATCTTCTACAATATTGTAGTTTTGGGCTGCACGTGCAGAGGTATTATGAGTCGTGTGTCGAAGTGTCCCTTTGGGGGGACGAATTACAGGTTCAGCAGTAGGCCTTTCGATATTCAAATCGTTGGGCGGCGGCGGATTGGAACTAGCTCCAGGTTCCTGAGCATCTATGGTAGGGGCTCCATAAAGCTTGGCGCGAGTTTGAAGGTCAATACTCTCGATGCCATAAATGGCAGATGGTCCTTCGCCGGAAGGATTCGAACCACCATTGCCCCATTGATGGGGTTGTGGCGGGTTGTCAACCATATGTTGATGTTGCTGCTGTTGATTGGGGAAAGGATTGTGAAGAACGGCAGGTGTTCTCCCAGAATCCTTGTTAGCAATAAAATCGGTGCATTCCTGCAACCGAGGACATTTGTATGTCAAGTGGTCCTCCACACAGATTTTACAAGGAAATCTCATGGGTTTATCCTTTCCTTTTTCATTAGCAGCATTTTTCTGATTAGGGTTATTCTGATTATTCGACTGCTCTTCCGAAGAAGATGTTTTCTTCTTATTCTTCCTATTTTTCCCGTTGGGTTTTTGTGAGGTTTGCACCGAATTTACCTCAGCGGAAGGGAGAGGAGTCATTTGATGGGGGGCGGTGGCAGCCGAGGATGGCTGGGAGGTTTGCCCCTGAGACTGATTGGTGGCTACACCAGAGATCGCGCCAACGAGACCATCGGCATGAGCTCCGGTTTTCTTAGTAGCCGGAGGGTTCGGGTTACCAGGGGCATGGGGGAGCAGATCGTAAAGCGTGCCGAATTGTGAATAGATTAAATCCAGGTGCTGGGCACGACGAATACATTGATCTTCTGTCACCGCACCAGAAAGGCCAATGTCTTTAGAGATATGGGGTAAAGAGACTTGCAAAACCAATTTTCCAAGAGATGGTCCGGTATTGGCGCTTTGACAAGCCTCCTCCTACGTCTCCATTCATGAATATGGTCAGAGATGTGGGTGGCGGTGTCTTGGCGTAGTGATGTTAACAATTCTGTGCCGGTTTCCACTCTAATTGGTAGTTGAAAGTTCTTTAAGAACTCCGTCGCTAAAGCGCCAAACGTATTGATGGTGGCGCGTGGTAATTCAATGTACCACTTGGCGGCATTGCCTGTAAGGGTGCGGGAAAATAGTCGAAAGCGGACACTATCATCTACCTTGGAATTGGATATGGACCACAAATGGAAGGTAGTGATGTGTGCGGCCGGGTCATCTCCATGCTTCCCGTCGAACTTCGAGATATCTGAAGGAATCTTATGCGGTATAGGAGGCCAAAGCGAGTTGTGATTGATGGGGTCGTTTGTCAGCTTATGGATGTCGGGTATGTCCAAAGCTTCCAAGAAAGGCAATTGTGGATTTGCCCCCGAGTCTAACCAAGGCAGTATGGGCTGACTATTTGGACCATAGGGTCCCCCATCCACGTGTTACCAGAAGGGTAAGTGGGACTTTGATAAAAACCTCCCATAGGTGGAGGAGTAGGAACATACGGTTGCTGTCCATAGGGCATAGCGTATTGAGGGGAAAATGGTTGGTTGCCCCCAGCGTAAAAGTGCCCTCCCACTCCAGACGGAGGTTGGGGTTGGTTAGTCCAAATGGATGCAATAGAGTTTCCTGGAGGCATACTAGTATTTGCATAATTTGGCAACGGTATAGATCCTACGCCTATGTTTGAACCACTTAAGGGGATAGTATTTACAATGGGTTGTCCCATTTGTCCTAAGGATTGCATAGGAAGAGAAATATTCCATGCTACCTGTGTACTGATAACACTGCCCCCTGGTATAGTGGCCAGGGGGTTTGAACTCAACAGAGGGTTCCAACCGAAAGGGTTGCTAAAGGGCACCGAAGTAGTCGTGCTCATGAGAGGAGCTACCGTGGTCCCCAACGTGGTCACGGTAGGAGTAGATGCCGAAGGGTTTGGTAAACTACTGACAGTTGTGTTGACCATAGGGTTGGGGGTAGGCATATGTTGACTACTGGGGTTACCCAGTAATGACATAGAACTGACCACCGGCGGGGAGGATGATGGCGAACCAGGAATGGTTTCCATTGGTATCGACCCTGTGGATACCGGTGGAGAAATAGATGTTGGTGTTGCCGCAGACATATCTTGGCGCGGTGGAATCTGGATTATCACCGGTCCTAACGGATCAGTGAGCGGAGGATTGTAATTAGGTACAACGCCTTCATTGAAAGGGTCCTCCGGGAGTTCCGGCTGATAAGGGTCTATGTGATAATCCAGATTAGTCAAAGGAGACTGCTCTTCCGTAGAAGGCCCGGGTTCACCAAGGTTCAATCTTTCCTCTAAGGTGAGAGGAGGTAGACCTTGCTGTCGTCTAGACTGACGGCGTGGGTTAGGGGACGCCACGGTGACCGGTTTAATTTTAACAAATTTTATTTAAAATGTGATATATTATGAAGTCTCAAGTGACAGTAACCACACACTTACTAAAAAGAAAAAAGACTCTCTAAAATCAATCAACAAGCAGCCAGTATAGGGTGCCCTGTCTGAGTACTACCGTTCACTGGTGATGAAATCCAATCTCACAATAGCATACAGAGAGGGTTGGTCAAAAGTACAGTTACGGTTACTCTAGAGCTTCGCCCGAACCCCAGACGATAGGTGTAAGCACTATCGTGAAGACGAGTACCCTCCTAAAGACTGAAGACAGAGTAGGTCCGTCTGTTTCAGGTACTAGGACAGCTCGTCCCAGTCACCTTGTGTAAGTCCCTAAAAGTATGGCCACTAAGGATACCTCAAATCACAGACATCATCAGGGGGGTCCACGGTCAAGGACAGTGTGCTATATGAGCAGAATACCTAGATCCCCGATCTAGTTTCGACATCCCCGAAGGGAACCCCAATATATAACACACCCACAGGATGCAGTCAAAGGCGGGCTACCTTCTAGTGCACCCAAGTGTTGTCTCGCGCTGAGCTCCGGTAAAGGAACGGTCCCAATAATGTGAGTGCAGCAGGATTTCACTCGTTAATGACTCTAGTTTTCAAGTTTGGAGATCTTGGGTAGTTTTCTCACTTTCCTAACCCAAGATCCTAGCCTAAACTACTATTTGTGTGAGCTCAAAAAAGAGTTATTAGATTGATTTTATTATCGCTTTGTTTTTAGTGTACTTTGTTATTAGTCTTGCGGAGGGGGAATGGACGTATGAAGTATAGTGAGACTCTTGACTCAATAAACCATGCAAAACATGCTCTAAATATTAACTTCAATGAACAATGTTTCTACAAGGAGAGGTTTATTTTTTCAATCATCCATGCACCAACATGTAAATAACACAGCTCAACTTTTAAGATTCAGCTTTCTATCTACCTCTTTTAACAGTCTGTGAACCAAACTTTCAGAATAAACTCAGCTTAAATGCAGAAAAATAAAAAAAAAATTTCTCTTTAAAAAAGTAAATGCTTTGCACACTAACTAAATAAGAGAAACAAATAATCAATGCCAGTTTAGCAAACAAGTACAGGGATTCGGTCTGTGAAAGGTACTGGTGGCCAAAAAACTCCATAGCTAAAACACAGTCACAGAAGTGAACAACAGGGTTTTTGGCTGGGTAACGCTCTGTCTGTGAGAAAATACAGCGTTATAACGCACTGTATTTAAGCCTAGACTGCGTTATAACGCACTGGATATACTGCATAGGTCACGTTAACCAGGGAAAAGCTCTTCAGTTGGCCAGACAGGCACAGGATTGAACTCTGCAAGCGTTTGGTATGTCTACTGGGCATCAAAAAATGGTCGGAAGGATACTGAACAGAGGAGAGAAGAAATAAAGGGAAAAATAGTCCGGAAACTATGGGGACACTCCCCAGTGGAGTCGCCAATTCTGCTATAGGGTAAACTGCTTGGGTGGTTGGTTTTCGTATATCCCTCTCAGGGCTTTCCGATGCCCAAGGCAGACAGTCAGATTAGCTATGTTGTTCACAAAGATGGTATGAGCATGTTCATATTAGCTTGAAATAACTTGAAGGAATACAATAGATAATTACCTCTTTGACAAATTTAGAATCCTTTGGAGAGCGCTACGCAACAAAGCAAGAGTCCTTCTTCACCGGCTCCAAATCTGAATCCTGCAATCAGTCAAAGCACCCGCGTAACTTCTGATATAACAAGTATTCTATCAATTAAATCAACAATAAACATCTATATTATACACATCTGAGCCATTCATCTCATACTAAACAAATATTGAAATAACAATATAACATTAAGCATCGAATGGACAAAACGAACATAGTTCTATTGATTTTGAAAGAAGGAGGATTACAACCATCGGTTGTACCAAGCCCTCCTCGGTCTCCCAATCTCTCTTCTCTATCAAGTGAAGAAGTCCAAGCCAACAAGCTCTCTAGGAGCCTCTTTGACTCTTGGCCTTCACAATGTCACACTATTCTCTATTCCACAAGTATGCAAGAACTTTTGAGCAATCCTTCGACCTTTAATTAAGAGCCTTCAGCTCCTTCTTATAGGAGAGGGAGAAAGCCATTGTTGCCCTTCTCTTTCCACTAGTTTGGAATGGAAAATGCTTAGATGTTTCCTTGATCTCCATGCTTTTGCCTCTCTTGGAGTTCAGTCTTCTATGGCAATGACCAATAATGAACTGGTGCTTCTGCAGTTTCCTTTGTGCACTGACTCCTTCGTGAGGGAAAGTCGGAGATTCAAATCTTTCTCCGCGCTCTTTTCCCAATTCAAACTTAAAACACGAGTAACGCGACCATCAAGTGTAAACAGAGCGTTTCCCTAGCCACTAACGCGGCTAATATATTTCTCTCCTGCGTTATAACGCTCTTTTTCTGTTCTGTATATGCGTTACCCTGGCAGAAATAGGTTTAATTTAGGTCTTTGTACTTCTTCCATATTTGTCTTCCCCTCTGAGCTGATGAGGAGGTATTTGACCTGTAACAGCATCCAAATCAAAATGAAACTTTGTAGCCTTTCTACCCTTCCACTCATCCATAATGGTCCAAAAATCCTCCTTCACCCCATGCTCCTCAATATCCTCCTCAGCCTATCAACCCTCCTTTTGAGACATATCCACCTCAATCTTCCCAATGAGGCAACCCCTCACTAGGGTGGAGGCCTCAGACAAATCAGCCTCCTTATATACTACCTCCATCTCAATCTCAACCAAAATTAACTCATCATACCCCACCTAAGCAACTTCAAATTCATGCTCAAACCAATTCGAACCCGAACAACAAGTGGGCACACCAGGTCTATAGTGGAGATAAATCCTATCCTTCTTATGTAGTGGAAATATATGAGATCAACATTTAGTATGGAAAGGTGCTTCTAGATAATCAATCACATTCTCCACCTAAAGAGCTGGAGGAAGATAGGGAATAAAATGCCCCTTAATTCAATGCACCTCCCTATCCTAAAAGGTTGGTCCACCTTAACTAGCACACCCTAGAAGAGGTTGAAGTTCTGGGAGAATTGGATAATTTGTTTTTCAATATACTCATTCTACAGGAAATTAAAGAAGTTCCCATTTATAACAAGATTATTAAGGAAAAAAATTTCAAAAGGCCTGGGATAAGAAGAAGATATACCCACACCATGAATGAAGTTGGAAAACTATCTGATCTATGCTTGGGAGGGTGATCTCCCAAAGGTACCCAAACCCTCGTAGCCTAGTAGTGGATGTGAACATCAATGGAATTATGGTCATTAATACCTTAATTGATCTTGGGGCTGCAATCAATGTGATGATCAGGGAAACCATGTTGAAGCTCAATCTCCAAGGGGCTTTGAGAAATACCACCACAGTGTTGCAACTTGCAAATAGATCCAGAATAGCTCCTGAGGGAATTATTGAGGATGTCATGGTATTGATTAACTCCTAGGATTACCCTACTAACTTCCTAGTCCTCCAACCTAAAACCAAGTTTAATGGATATCCTCTCATCTTTGGAAGACCTTGGTTGGCCATTACCGATGCTTGCAGTAGTTGTAGGACTGAGAACATGACTATTAAGAATGGAGATTTATAAAAAAAAATCATGTTATATCCTCTTGCTCAACCCTCTATTTAAAATGATTTACCCTTGAGGTTAAAGGATGAGGAAGAGGAAGAATTTTATCAGACAACCCCCTACCGAGTCTGCACACTGGACACTATCATAGGGGGAGGGAAACTTGATGAAGATAACCTTATTGACCATATATTATAGAATAAACCTCCCACTTCCATACCAGTGGATGAATTGATGAAAGGATCTGATAGTAGTCATTGGAATAATTTGTGCTTTGTTTACCATGGCCTAGAACATGTCAATATTGTAGAGATTGCCCCCTCCATAACACTAATCATAAATGCCTCTCTTTCTGCCGAGTAGGAATAAAAATTACATAGTGTGTTGAGGCAACACCTGGATGATTTTTCTTGGGATTATAAGGAAATGAAAGGTGTACATACCTTCGTATATATTAATCATATTTACATCAAAGAAAGATGAGAGACTATGCACCAAACCTAGAGGAGGATTAACCCAGTTCTTAAGGACATTGTAAAGGAAGAATTGTAGAAGTTACTAGATGCAGGGTTCACATACCCCATTTTAGATAGTGAGTGTGTGTCAAAGCTTGTTTTAGTCCCCAAGAATAATGGGAAGTAGAGGATCCGTTTTGATTACCGATAAATTAAAAAGGCTACAAAGAAGGAACATTTTCTTTTTCCCTTCATTGACCAAGTCCTAGATGGCCTTGCAGGAAAGAAAATCTTCTCTTTCCTAGATGGATTTAGTGGATACAACCAAATTCAGATCAGACCTGAATACCAAGATAAGACTACATGTCTTTGGGGTACCTTTTCCTATAGAGTCCTTCCATCTGGTTTGTGCAATGCCACTGCTACTTTCCAGAGAGCAGTTCTAAGTATATTTGTTGAACTTGTTCATGACTCTGTTGAGATATACATAGATGATTTCACTCCTTATGGATGTGTGTTGTACATGAAAATACCTCCTCATCAACTCATAGGAGAATACTATGTTTTTGGTTGAAATAACCCTTTTTACTAGCTTATTAAGACTATAATACAAGTTATGTACCATGAGGACCACATTATCCTAGTATATAACAAGTTATCCCCTTCATCTAACTTGTGTTATCAAAATTATCACTCAGTCACGAGGAAAAAAGCTCAAGTTAACTAGAATTTGACACTCTTGTTCACTTTTGGAAACTCATATGGTGGAATGTGATCTCTCTATTCTCATCTTCAGTTTTTCCTAAACAAGAAAAACATACAAAAGTTGGAAAGAGCCATAAAGCACGGAGAAGTTTTTTACTAAGCATAAAAACAACTAAGAAAGTGGAAAAAAATATTTTTAAATGAGGAAACATTATTCACCCAAAATATTTTTCCCAAATTGAACTAAGGACGAATTTTGGAATCTTCATAGGCTTCACTTGCCTATATATTGGAGGCTTGGATATTGAGAAAGGAAGGGTAATTATTGTATTGTCATGCTACTGAGATGTAGCTAGAGAAGGAGATTTTTTTTTTCCTTTTTTCTTTTAGGATGAAAGAAAATGAAAGATATACTAAATTCCAATAGAAAACATGAATTCATCCATGATAATTTCATTCTAAAAAATCAAATACCTTAAGACACAAACACACAAAACATAGGCAGTAGAGATCAATAGAAAAGTGATAAATTAGAGGTTATAAGTACTAACACAGGCTAACAAACCAATACAATTTGTTACAAGCAGGTTAACCCACTTTTGATAAGGGATAGAAAACATTATAACACTCTGATGTCCACTGCAGGCAATGTTACACATGTTTAACTCAAAATAAGAGGGCTCGGGTCCAAGAAAAGTGATCAGATCAGTTGGATTATTAAGCATGAAAACAATGGATGGTAAGTCAAGAAAAGGTGAGATCATAGAGAGGGAATTTAGGAGAAAGAAAAACAAAACTGGGAAGAAGAATTATCCCCAGTGGATTCACCACCTCTGCGATAGTATTTAATGCTCGGTTTAGATGAAAAAAACAACCTCTCATGTTTTCTCAGAAACCTAGGGAATAATGTATAAGGGAAATTTTGTTCCAGGGCTTAGGATTTTCAGTAGATCAAGATTAAGAGTAGAGGTTAAGAAGAAGAGAATGATTAACCACGAGTCCTCACATGTAGGTCTGTTGGCATTTCCAGTGTAGGTGGCAAGTGCTCCTAGATATCTCCAAAGCTTGGTCCTACACATAAGAAAGAGAACAAAACAACCTTCACAACATAATATCTTGATGATCCAAACTATAAGAAACATCTAAACATTATTGAACAAATTAAAAAAACCAAACTTCCATGCATTCATTAATTAGATGCAATAAGTAAAAAAAATGAACAACAATATATAGAAGCAAAAACAACCAATCTATATTAATGAAGGAGATGAGGTAAAGTTACAACCATCAGATGCATTTGTAGCAACACCTCCCCCAACTCCTAGCTCCAAAACTCTAATTCTGGAGCTATATCTTAGCAGTGTGACAATATAAGAATTCCCCTCCCTTTTTCAATATCCAAGCCTCTAATATATATGCAAGTGAAGGCTATGAAGATTCCCAAATTCCTCCTTAGTTCAATTTGGGCAAAAGATTTTGGGTGAATATTTTTTCCTCATTTAAAAATGGATTTTTCCATTTTTTTAGATGATTTTATTCTTAGGAAAAATCTTCCCCATGCTTTATGGCTCTTTCCCACTTTTTTTATGATTTTCTTGTTTAGGAAAAAGATGAAGATGAGGATAAAGATATCACATTCCACCATATGATTTTCCAAAAGTGAACAAGAGTGTCAAAGTTCAGTTAACTCGAGATTTTTTCCTCGTGATTGAGTGAGAATTTTTGTAACACAAGTTAGATTAAGGGTACAACTTATTATAGACTAGGATAATGTGGTGCTCATGGTACATAGCTTCTATTATAGTCTTATATAGGCTAGGAAAAAGGGGTATTTCAACCAACAACATAGTATTCTCCTATGAGCCGATGATGAGTTATTTTCATGCACAACAATGTAACTTCTAGGAATCTCTTTCTAATTTCTACAAATTATTAAAGAAACGTATTGAAAGGAATCTTTCATTGAGCCCTGAGAAATGAGAATTTTTGATGAATCTAGTGACTGGCCTTGGCCATTCTATATCCAAGGAAGGGATACAGGTTGACCCAAACAAAATTTCCATCATCAAAAGGGTAACCATCTCTCAAAAACAAAGGGATGTAATGAGTTTCTTTGGATTAAATTGGTATTATAGAAGGTTCATTAAATATTTTAGTGAATTGGCTTCACCCTTGTTTGAACGTCTGACTAAAGATTCAATTTTTTGTTGGACAAAACACTATCAAGAGGCCTTCGCAATATTGATTTTTTTTTTTACCACTGCACCCATCCTTAGGGGTCCCAACTAGGAATTACCTTTCCATATACACACAGATGCCTCAAACAAAGTTGTAAGGGCTTCCTTAGGACAAGTGGAAGAAAAATTTCCTTATGCTATCTATTTATTAGTAAGAACCTTTCCAAGGATGAGTTAAATTATACTGTCACTGAAAAGGAACTCTTGGTTGTGGTACATTCTTTGAACAAGTTTATGCATTATATCACTAGTTATCAAACTTTGGTTCACATTGATCATGCAAACATTAGGTATTTAATGAATAAACTTGATGTCAATGCTAGGATAATTATATGGTTGTTATTTTTGCAACAATTTGATTTGAATATTATTGATAAACTAGGGAAAGAGAATGTGGTTGCAAATTTCTTGTCAATACTGACCCTGCCTCCATATAAGGAAGCAAGGATAAATGATCAAATTCCATATGAGCATATCTTTTCCATCTCGATGCTTTATGTTTTGTTTGTTGATATACCCAACTAATTGGTTGCTGGGAGGTTCCCTCCTAACCTATCCTCGACGGAGAAAAGAAATATTGTTAGGAAGAGTGCCCCATTCACTTGGATTTGGGGAAATATTTTTAGATTGGGGCCAGATCATATCTCGAGGGGATGTGTGAGGGAAGAGGAGGTCTTTGACATCCTCTCAACATGCCATGATGAACCTTGTGGAGGCCACTTTTCTTCTAAGAGGAAAACCTTCAAAGTTATCAATCACGTTAATATTGGCCCACTTTACATCAGGATGCAATGAGGTACATCATCAGGTGTGATCAGTGCCAAAGGATGGGTAAGCCCACACCCAAGGATGAAATTCCCTTACAACCTCAAGTGACTCTAGAGCCAATGGAAAAGTGATTTATGGATTTAATTGGACCTATTTATCCCCCATCAACAAAAAAAAAGTATATCATTGTGTGCACTGATTACTTGACCAAATGGGCCGAAACAAAGGTAATAAAGGAAAAAACTGAGAAAAAACATTGCTAAATTTCTGAGGGAGAACATCTTCTACAACTTTTTTTTTCCAAGGGAGTTAGTAACTAATCAGGGAGCACAATTTACATCAACTCAGATTGAAGATATCATGGGTAGCACAACATCAAGCACATGAAATCCACTACCTATCACCCTCAAGAAAATGGGAAGGTGGAAGTCACAAATAGAGCACTTGAGAACATTATAACAAGGGTTGTTAGAAACAATATAAAATATTGGGAAGGTAGAATTTTGGAAGCCACTTGGGCCTACAAAACCACTTGGAATACCACCACTAGATTCACCCCATTCAAACTAGTCTATGGGAAGAAGGCCCTATTATCTATTGAATTTAAATATAACACCTTGAGGATGGAAGCTTAGTTAGACGTTGATCTCACTATAGCATAAAATGAGAGGATGCTCTAACTCAATGGTCCAAATGAATTTAGGTTTTAGGATCTCCTGCACACTGAGGTAATCCATCTACAAAGGAATATTTGGCATGAAAAACACATCAAAGAGAATACTTTTCAAGAAGGATATTGGGCCCTACTGTATGATTCCAAATTCAAGGATTTCAAGGGAAAGTGTATGAAAGTATGGTGGGGTCCCTATCTAGTAGAGACATGTCACAAGAATGGGTCTGTCCATATCAGAAAAATTGATGAGAAAGGATTTACGTTATTATCAGAAATATTGACTTCATATCAAAAAAATTGAATTCATAATAAGATGATCCTAAAGGTTGATAGAGAAATATACTGCAATTTTATTCTTAGTTTCAAATCAACAGCTTTAGGATCATCATATTATGAAGTCTAGCTCCACCATGCAAGCTTTTCCAACACATCGAAATCACAGGGAGGATTATGTATGACAAATCTCACCTCTTCCCTATGCATGTGATGATCAAATGTGTAATTGTCAAGAAAATAATTTTTTATGCGTTGGAGGCAGCTTATAAAATTTTCCACCTTCGGTTAGTAAACTAAAGTTCCTTCAGTCACACATGCAACGTGGAAAAGGAAACTCAAGTGAAGTGGTGATTACAAAGAGTGAGGTGATAATCATGAGGAGCAGGGCGATGATTGCAAGGAGTGTGGGCAATGGTTAGAAAAGGGAAGTTCGTGCAAAAGCCATGTCACAAAAGTGCTCCAACACTTTACCATAAAAAGGAATGATGAGTACAAGGGTCAAATACGTTTGTATAATCACTCATTTAAAGGAACATTTGGAGAAGGACGAGCTAGTGCTATCAGAGACTCCCTAGGGTGCCACAGAGCTGCTTCGAACAATATTTGGAGGTGCTACAGGAGGAGCTACGAGAGGTATGAAAGGGATATATAGGAGAAAATAGAAGGTAAAATGAGATTCATAATTACTTAAAGTTCCCCTCAAATCCTCATGCACATGATAGATTCAGTTTGAAAGGAGTAAGTGGCTCTCTCCCTCTCCAATTTCCATGCCTCTGCATGGAAAATTATGCTTGAATTAAGTACCCTGTAGAAAAGAATTATGAAGTAGTCCACTTTGGAAATGGTTACATGTAAGAGCAATATAGGGTTGAATAAAATTTTGTCTTTTTAAAACAATTATTGGCATCCTTTATCCCCCTCTGATATAAAGGAAAACTTTAATTTGTCTCTACAACTAAGACGCTGTAAGGCTAAAATTTGAAATACACATGAGTATCCATGAAAAGGATAAGTAGGAGAAATGGGGGTAGGGTTCAGCATAAGATAACCCATAAACACAAAGAGAATTCATCAACATCCACCTATGGTAAATATGTTTCTAAGAGATCAGCTGATGGATTTATTTGAACAGTTGAATGGGTATGATGATTATATAACCCATAAATTTTCCATGGCACTAAATCCTCAGGGAGAATATAGTGCCACAACTATTGTTAGAGGCATTGCAATCTCTATAAATGGTGAGCTCGTAAGCAGAGTGACTACCTTGCCCTTAGGAAATCGATGGAGAAATAAAGATAAATAAATGAGTGTCATATCTAGGAATAACTTATTCATCCTCAGAGAAAATCCTATAGACGATACAAATGGAGTGAGGAGAGAAATCCTACCTTATCCATGGGATGAAGTTGACTATCACATTCTAAAATACATATCCTATGAGGGGAGGTTGAGCATTGTGTATTCCTACGATTTTAGGCTACTCCATGAGTTAATATTAAAATCATAATTATCTATCCAACAAAGTCTCAATATTCCTCATTTCCTACTACAGTCTATCATTGAAATGACACAGAAAGTGAGGGAAGGGAAACACCAACAGATTTCTCACCATGGCCTCATCAAGATGATTATTATGGATTCCCTAAGCCACTTAAGGTATGCTTTTATTTGGACTGATTTTGTAGATATGGACAAGGGAAATTTCATTGAAACACAAAACATAACCTCCACACAACAAGAGGGAACACCAACCTCTAGTATTAGGGGTAGAGAAGAAAAGGAGGAAAAAAACACTAAGGAAGAAAAGGATTCAGGATAAATAGAGGAAGAAGAAGGAGAACGTGAGGAAGGAGAACTAGAGAAAAAAGTAATAGATAGGGAGAGCCCCGAGGGGACCTAAAAGCCTCAAAATATAGAAAAAAAATGGGATCAAACTAGTCTCTCTTTAGGGAACACCAAAGAGGATCTGATTGCAACATTGGCCACATTGGGAACACCTATCAATCCCAATGGGAGGCAGCCAAGGAAAGGTCACTTATACTTCAAAACAAGGAAGAGCACTAGGATAAGGAAAGGGAAGCCTTTGCCTCATACAAAGGTACCTATCACCATAGACGAGTCAACAAGTAAGAAGGAAGAATTGGTACCTAGTGAGGGAAATTTGAAGAAATTACCTCTCTTAAGACCAAAGCCAAGCAACCTGTGATACCTATGGGAAGGCCAAACACTAGGTTAGTCACCTTTAAGAGGATCAAGACACAATATGCCATGTTATAAGAAGAAAAATAAGATCTATAGGAGGATACAAAGAAACTACAGGAGAAAGAAGGGCTGCTACAGGAAAAACAAGGGCTGCTACAAGAGCAACAGGAGGTGCTCCACGAAGGAGAAACCATTTTGAAAAAAGATGAAAAAGGCCTCCAAGAGCTTCAAGAGCCTGATCCACAACCCAACCTAGAATCCAACTACAAATTTGTCGAGGGGGGGTGGAATCATACCTGAGAAATTTCCATTGCCACTCCTTGTTGAGATGGAAATATAAAGAGGTTGAACACATAGATGGATGCAAATTTACAAATCCAGAAAGGTATGAGATGTGGGCCTCATGGAGGAGAAAGTCACTGAAATGGGAAAGGAATTGAGTGACTTGATACTAAGGGAGTCAACTATGAGAGAACAAATATAGGAATAAAACACAACATTAAGAGAGAAACTACAAGAAAAAGAGACCCAAGTTGCTACTATGGAAAGTTTATCTATGGAGGCCATACAATGCAGATAATCATACAAATCGTATGCTATTTTCCTTAAGGATTAATTGTTGCAGTTTCAAATTAAGACATTGGAAAATATGGCACACTTCCTTTTTGATACTATAGGAATTTTATTGAATTTTGAAAAAGGGAAAGTATTGAGGATAGTGGCAAGATGGCTGAGTTTAAAATGCACAATCTAATCCTCACAGACATGAATTTTTGGGATCCAAAATCAAGGTTGTGAGACATGCAATTGATGGCATTATCCTCTTGGTTGAACCATGAGGAGACAAGGGCTGAATAAGTGAAAAATGTGATGAAAAAAGAAGAAAAACAACCCTTATATATCAGAGCACAATTAGTGAGCCCCAAGGCTATCATCAAAAAACACAATCTCATCTCCTCTAATCTTGAATTGGAGCCTAGGTAAATAGAAACCCAAGAAAAATCGATCTTTCATTTTGAGGACACTTTTAGGATGTTGGGAACAAAGGGTTTGTGGGATTTTCAAAGGAGGTGGCATGCACTACCTCACAACTTACAAATTAGAGAGTATCAATCTCGAAAAAGTTTAATGAATTCCTTGGCGAGAACCCCATTATACAAAATAATCATGCAAAGGCTGAAGTTAAACTAGATAGGGCTCAAATTCAGTCCTCCCTTACCGTTGGGCCTACAAGGAGGAAGAAACGAAGTATAAGAACAAAAAAAATAGATATAAATAGAGGCAAATGTAGGTTTCTATCCACAGGAAGGCACACCATATGTAGTGACTTGGGATGTCAGAGTGGCCACCACAACCATGATTGAGCTTCATATCAGTGATTGAGTTGCTCAGATGGTGAGAAGCACCTTCAATAGGGGGTGATGATGGGTCCCATCAATAATTATATTTTGAAGCTCATTGTGCTACCCTGAAGTCCTTAAAACTCCCATTTTCTCATATTAATTCACTTTATGATTTATTTATAAAAAGAGATTAGCCTATTTTCCCTCATGCATTTTCAATTAGAATTTACATTTGATGATTGGAGTTTTCACCTTTGTAGTTATAATATGTTCATTTATGATTTCATAAGTGGTTTTCACTTCGATGAGTCATCTATAAACACCTTGATCCAATTTCATGAGTATGAGTGACATGATTAGAACCGAACCTGTTGTGCATACAACAATGTCACCTCTAAGTTTGTACGAAAAACAGGTTGATAATTGAAGTTGAGAAGCCCTTGGGAGTTTCTAAATCCTTGGTGTAATACCAGGGCTCACTAGGCATCCCTTAGTTTGTACTCATCATATATACATTAAGGAGGATGCAAAAATATGCACCAACCCAGAGGAGAATGAATCTTTCCCTTAAGAAAATTGTGAAAGAGGAACTGCAAAAGTTGTTGGATTCATGGTTCATTTAGCCCATTTCAGATAGTGAGTGGGTATCCCCTTGTGTTATAATACATAATAAAAATGGGAAGTGGAGTATTTTTTATTTTTATTATAGGGAACTCAACAAAGCTACAAATAAGGACCATTTCCCTTTGCCTCTCATTAATCAAGTCCTACATGGCCTTCTAGGGAAGAAATAATTTACTTTCTTAGATGGATTTAGTGGGTATAACCAGATCTAGATCAACCTCGAGGAGAAATATAAGACCATATTCATGCATTCATGGGGTACCTTAACCTATAGGGTACTTTCATTTAGATTTTGTAATTCTCTACTAATTTTCAAAGGGGATTTTTGAGTATCTTTCTTTACCTTGTTCATGAAACTATTGAGATATTCATGGATAATTTCACCCCTTATGGAAGTTATTTTCAGGAAGCTCCTCCTAATCTATGCAAAGTCTTAAGGAAATGCATTGAGATGAATCTTTCATTAAGTCTCGATAAATGTGAATTTTTTATGAATGTAGGGACTATCCTTGGCCATTTCATATCCAAGGAGGGGTTTTAGGTTGACCCCAACAAAGTTTCCATCATTAAAAGGGTCCTTATCCCAAAAAAACAAAGGGATCTCAAAATATTCCTTTGATTAGCTGGTTATTTCAAAAGTTTCATTAAGGATTTTAATAATTTGGCTTCACCCCTGTTTGGACATATAAATGTCAAGAGGCATTTGAGGAACTGAAAGGGAAGTTAACCACTACACCAATCCTTAGAGGCACCAATTGGGCATTACCTTTCCACATCCACACAGATGCATATGATAAATCTATAGGAGTATCCTTAGGACAAGTGGAACACAAATTGCGATATATTTCATCAGTAAGAACATCTATAAGGATGAAATAAACTACACAATTTGTGAAAAAGAACTCTTATATGTGGTGCACTCTTTGAATAAGTTTAGGCATGATATCATGAGATATCAAGTCTTTGTTCATACTGATCATGCAACCATTAAATATTTACTGAGTAAACTTGATGTCAATGCTAGAATCATTAGATAGTTGTTATCATTGCAACAATTTGATCTAACCATTATTGAGAAGCCAGGGAAAGAAAATGTGGATGTAGATTTTTTTTCTAGACTAACATTACCTGCAGGAAATGAGGAGATGGTAAATGATCAAATTATACATGATCACCTCTTTTCCATATTATTTCTATCTCCTTGGTTTGTTGATATAAATATTTACTTGGTTGCTGGAGAGTCCCTCCTAATCTATCTTCCAAGGAGAAGAGAAATATTATTAGAAAAAGTGCCCATTTCACCTAGATTTGGGGAAATATCTTCAAATTGGGCCCATATCAAAGCTTGAGAATATGTGTAAGAGAGGACCAGGTCTTTGACATCCTCTCAACATGCCATGATGGACTTGTGGGGGCCATTTTTCTTCTAGGAGGACAACCTTCAAAGTTATACATGTTGGCTACTACTGGCTTACTCTACATTAAGATGCAAAAAGGTACACTGCTACATGTGATGAGTTCCAAAGGAAGGGAAAGCCTACACCCAAGGATGAAATGCCCCTGCAACCTCACATGACTCTAGAGCCATATGAGAAATGGGGCACGATTTCATTAGGCCCATTGATCCCCCATTTGGGAAAAATAGATATATTAGTGTGTGCAATTATTACTTGACAAAGTGGAATGAAGCAAAGGTAGTAAAGGAATCAATCAAGCAGAAAGTGGCTAAATTTCTAAGAGAGAACATCTCCTACAAGTTTTTATTTGCAAGGGACTTGGTCACTAATCAAGGAGCTTAGTTTACCTCAAACACGCTTGAAGGAATCATGGAGAAAAAGCACATCAAACATATGAAATACAATGCCTATCACCGTCAAGAAAATGGTAAAGTGGAGGTCACAAATATATCCTTGGAGAAAATTTTGACTAAGGTTGTCAAGAATAACAAGAGAGATTTGGTAGATCAAACTGTAGAGGCAACTTGGGCTTATAATAACACTTGTAAAACCACCACTGGATTCACTCCTTTTGAGCTGGTTTATGGCAAGAAGGCCCTGCTATCCATTAAGTTTGAATAAAACACCTTGAGGATGGTAGAATACTTGGATTTAGACATCAGTACAACTCAGCAAGAAAGGTTGCTTTAGATCAATGGTCTGTATGAGTTTAGATTGCACGCTCTCATGCACAATGAGGTAGTTCAACTGCATAGGAATATTTGGCATGATAAATAAATTAGGGAAAAATCCTTTCTGATATCACCAAAATTTGGTCATCTGACCATTTACAATTAGATGGATCAAAGTAAACCATGTAAAACCAATTTTACCATAGTAAAATTTCTTTCACTATAAGAAATAATTTAATAAACAATATTTTATTAAGTCATTTATGGTTAAAACATGAAACTCCAGGAGGAACAATTAAATAAATCCTTATTTATTTGATTTTCCTCTAGGAATAGTTAATGTCATATTTAACCCAATTATGAGAAATAGTTATATAAATAATTATTTATCTTATTTTTCTCTATAAATAATTAATTAAATCATTATTTAGTTATTATTCCTTGTTAAATTTGACTAATTCACCTAGAAATAATTAAACAAATCATTATTTGTTAATTATTCCTTAACCGCATTATTGAAATGATAAATAAATCATTTAATTGTTTATTATTTCTAAATAAAGGTATTTAACCAATTGAAATACCTTTTCCCTCCAACAAAATATAACAAAATATTTGAAGCGGTTAGATCTAGATATTGGTTAATAATATTCTATTATTCGTCATTATTGAGGATAACTCAATATTTTGTTATAAATAGAAGGGGTTTCCATTCATTCTTCACTTTGATCACTTTCATTGTCGCACTTTGATTATTCTCATTGTTGCTACTATTTTATTTGCTTCTTGAGCGCCCATAGAGTTCAACACATTTTGGGTTTTCTGCACCATTGAGAGAGAGAAACTTTTGGAACTGAAGTGTTGAGGATAACAAAGAACCCATCCCATTGAGGGGGACTGATAACTTGTATTAGTTCCCTTTACCATTTGTTATAATATATTCAAAATTCTTTAAATCTTGTCTTGTCCTTTGGATGCATGGAGCAATTCTTATTTCTTTTTATTTCTTAACTGCTTTTATTGCATAGATATAGTTTTTGCAACATTTTTTCTAACTATCGATTGCAGATCTAAATAATTTAAGAAGCCATTTCTATTGTTAGGGTTGTTTGTCACACACAACTAAAGTAGGATCTTTTCGTACACTCACGTTAAGAATTTACGCTAACCAATGGCAACTCCACTATTGTAATTCATATTCCTGTGTGACTAGCAACTTCAGTAACAAGGGTTTTTATTCAACTATTTTCAGTCTCTTGATGTTTTTTCAAATTTTATGCCCTAAATTAGTCAAAATTCTAACTTTCGGTTGTTTCGGATGTTTTCCACAGGTAATAGGTATCAACTGCACTAAAGACAAAAAAAATCTACAACCTACCGCCCGAAGATTCAAGAATAGGAATTCATACTTTTTGAGCCAAAAATTTTGATTTATCACTGAACTCACACCTATCTGCCCATAAACTATGATTTCCACAGCCCATGGGCCAGTACCTATGAGCGAGAACTTTTTTCTAATTTTTTTGTGTCTACCAAGTTTTCCAAGAGCACTATTTTAGGTTTTCTAACCTCTATCTCAGCCCGCCTTTGGCCTAGATATGCTTAGTTTGTTTCCTTGAAGTAGAAAAAAAGACCCTAGGGTTTCATTACATTTCCACCTTTTTAGGAGGGGTCAAGCTTAGTAGGTAGTCTGAGATTTGCAGTACTTTCAGCCATTGTTTCAGGGTCTGGTCTATCCTTCTTTCAAGTATTTTTTTATAGGTTATTATTCCATCCAAAACCCCCTCTTTAGTTTTTTTTGGTCTTTACCTTAGGTTACCCTTCTTTCCCCTAGGTTTTAACCTTTCGCCTTCCATTTTACAACAGTTTTCCCCTCCAGTTTCTTGCTATTTTCTGCATCATTTCTAGCTGATCTGAGTCATTAGATCCCTATCTCTTAGACCTTAGATCTTTTGGACGTCTTGTGTGTTTTGAGTCAATTTCGTGCACCTATTAGACTAGTTGCTTGGAAAGCCTTCTTTTGGGTTTAATTTATGCATGATTAGCTTTTTATTTTGTTGTCATTTTAGTTTTATTTATAGTTCTTCAACATTTTTTTCTTTTTCTTTGTAATACCATTTGGGATTAATAAAAATTAACACACGGCTTACACACACTCACACCAAAAGCAAAGAGAAATTGGCTTACACTGCTAAGGCAAGAAATAAACATTGTAATTAATTAGTCTGCTTCACAGAGCCTTTGTTTATCACTCTTCAACTTTTTCGTGTCATTTGTGACTTGCCAGCATTCCAACGTATTTATCGCGGAGACTCCAAGGCCTTCACCCTCAATTTACATTAGGAATAATTAATCCACTGTGTAGGGTCTGAGTTAGTTCTCTGCTGAGTCCCCATACCGACTCTGAATCTGGTTCATCAGGTTCTTCCTATGATTCCGAACTTGGTTCCCCTCACCCTCATACTGTCACCATGTCAGGTGCCAATGTAGGTGTAGGTCCTCAAGTTGGTGGTGTCCCCGACCCTAATGTTGGAGCTACTACTAGTGGAACTGCTACTGGAACTATTTCGGCTACTCCTTTGCTACCTTTTATGGCTAGTTTAATCCTTCCCAATTTTAGCCAGTTAATCAACGACCCTATACTCCACGATGCAAGTTGGAAAACTATGCCAACTAAGCTTCCTTTTGAAATTCCTAAGTTTGAAGGAAACATTGAAGAGGAACCTACCAAACATTTCCACTCCTTTCATATGTGGTGTTTGTCGAATTCTTTTACCGATGACTCCATTCGCCTTCGATTTTTCCAAGGTACACTCATTGGAGAAGCTGTGAAGTGGTATGTTGACTAGAATTTTGCATCTCATTCCAATTTTGTGACTCTTGCTAAATTTTTTATGTCCTAATTCCAGTTACCTCTCCGATATGATATTGGTACTGAGTTGTTGAAAACATCTCGTCAAACTTCTGCCACCCGCCTTTCTGAACATGTCCAAGAATGGCGTAGAGGGAGGAGCTTGTGTCGAGCTCATACATTCGACGACTGTGTCTATATGGATTTGTTTGTCAGAACAATTTTTCCTTCCATTGGTAAATATTTTGTGTCTCATTTTCCTCAGACTGAGGAAGAAGCTCTCCAAGTTGCATTAAAATATGACTTGATCTATGCCCAGTCTGGTTATGCTTATACCGTTTTACAAGATCTTCCTAGACCCGGTGGTGCCAGCGCACTAGGGGAATCTCACACCACCGACGATATTTTTGGATCTATTTCACATCCGTATACTCATCCTTCCCTGGGTTATGGTTACCCCCAAGAGGGGACTAGCTCCTTTAGTGCTTATGCCCCTCTCGATAACATGTATCTGGGTCAAAGAACACCTTATGCATTTTTCCAACCACATCAACCAATGCCAAGGCTAGTTATTTCTCAATCAATTTACCCAAATGTTGCCCAACCTACTTTCTATCCTTATCCATAACCTGGTGCTCTAGCCTCTCTGTCATAATCGCCCCAACCTCTCGTGCCTTCTCAACCTTTGCCACAACAACCACCACCTCCTCAAGGTTAGGTGTATGTGCAGCAGAGTGCGACTAATCCTCCTAATTAGAAGAAAAATAATAAGGGGAAAGCAAACCAGAACTAACCAACGCAGGGTAACAAATGGTGCCAAGGTAATCAACCAAACACACCCCAAGGGAACCAACCTAACACTAAAAACCAGCAATAGGGTGACTAGCCCAAGTAGAAAAAGCCTCTTCGTAAGAACAAGCCTTGTTTATGTTGTGGTTTCCATGGCCATTATACTCATGATTGTCCCATTTTTCCCTATATGTGCTAGTTGTGGGAAGCAAAAGAAATGTCTAGAGGAGAGCAAGCCACCGCTTCACTTCCTCCAAACACTGCGCCAACTCAACCGATTGTCTTCAGTAATTATTTCCCTCAGCAAGGATATGTTACTGCCCAAACACCTCAATTTTAGGCCACTCCTCAACCTCTCCAGTCTGGTACTCCTAATTACCATATCCTCATGATGAATTCTGAAGAGGTCAATATCACTAATATCAACCTTCAGACTTGTTCGCACCAATAAGACAAGCAACCCGCTACGTCTGCAATTGAGTCCCAACAAAAAGTTCCCACAGATTCCATTTAGACACCAAATCTTCCCTTATAGATCCCTCCACATAAGGCAAAGGTCACTCACAAGATCCCCAAAGGGCCATTATGTAGAAATGATGCTTCTGCCAAAGCCACCCACACCTACAACATGGTAGATGACTTGGCATAGTATCCTACTACAATGTCAACACTGGAAGTCCTCTAGACGTGCCCATCTCAAAGAAAAGCTCTATTATGTGATTTGGGCGTCGTGGATCCTTTATATAATTATTTGATTGTATTTGATGTTGAAAAGTCATAACATCCCCCTTTACCTTCATCCGTTGCTTTCCAAATACTAGTCAATATTCGCAATGCCCATGTTTAGAGATGTATCATTGACATTGGCACATCGACCTGTGTGATGTTCACCTAATTTTGGAATAAGCTCATATCACCCAAATTAGCCCCATCCACCATCACTCTGCGTGCTTGGGATGGTCACCCTTCTCAACCCCGTGGCATGTTCTGCAATTGTCCTATCACACTTGTGGCAAATACTATTTGCATTGACATAGAAGTCATTGATGCCCCCTTGGATTAAAATATCCTCTTGGGTCGTACCTATACCTATGCGATGTCAACTGTCGCATTTTTGGTTCACCGTAAGATTTTCTTTCCTAATAATTCAAATATCATCACTATTGATCAGTTAACATATTATGAACCAAAGTCTCAGACCTCCCCTGAGCCCATCATATCTTTGGTGTCCAATAATAAATCAGTCACACCTCTCACCAGTGTTTCACCAAGAGTCTATAAATATTCCACCTTACCTGGTTCATTTCCTAGTCCCCTCCCCCTCTTATCACTGAGCCCAGCTCATCGAGTGTTTGCATGTTGTAAGCATCTCAGGCTAGCCAAAATTGGCCCGATTCTACTAGCCAACAATCAACACCTTTGCAACTTGTTGTTGTTCACTCGACATAGCCTAAAGGACCTTTTCCTCAAGGACATTCCCCTTTTGCTGGTGTCTCTCCCAATATTTTTCAACGAGGAACAGTTCCCCCAAGATTTAACCATTTGGGAGCCATTCTGCCAGGCCATTACCCTTCCAATTAGATATCGTTTTTAGCTCCCCCCTCTGAAGTATTTTTGGTACCTGTTATGGATACATTGAGTCTTCCCAAATTGACCCTAGGGATCCCAGTCTGGTACATTGATCCACCAACAAAAACTCCACCTAGTTAGCTCAAACCATATACCACTTTGACCCCAGTTCAACTGGTCATGGCTGGTCACCATGACCCCTCCCTTCACTTTAGTGCCACAAGAACCTCAACAGGAACCTACTCCTGTTGTGAAAGAATTTGGTGAGGGGGGAAAAGCCAAAAGTAAGGAACCTATGGAAAAGTCCCCCCAAACAAATCATACTTTTCTAAGCCTTTAAAGTAGTCACCTTTATGCACTTTGTGTGATGTTGTTGGGAATTCCACCCATAATTGTCCCGAGCTTCCTCATCTCAAAACTATGGTCAACGAGACATTTCATGAATATGACATCCCAGAGGTCCATGTTACCTTACTTGATTCAGCTAAGAAACTCAAATAGTTGTGCATGAGACACCCTTGTGCTTTGTGCAATATTTATGGCCACTATTCTCATCATTGTCCCTATCTTGACGACTTTCGTGATACCCTTGAGGTAGTTTGCGAAATATAGGCCACTCTTAGTGGATCATGTACCCCTCTACTTATGAGTTATGATTTATTAGAAAAAAGAGGAAATTTTTTCACCCATTGTGATACCTATTCTCGATGTTAAGATGAATTACTCTTAGATCGCTATTTTCTACCTATTGTCATCCATGAGCTCCATTGTGGAAGACCCCCTAGGGGTATCCCCTTCTATTTCAGTTGAACCTCCCTAGGCGAAAACCTTGGTCTCAACATCTATAGATGTTTCATCTACTATCTCTTTGTCTACCCTTCGTAGAAATGCGTATGTGATCTCAAAGGACTGTATTATTTTGTTGTGCTAAGTTTTTTTTTAGTCACAAAACATGTAGATATTTTTCTCCATTTGTTTGCTTAAGGAATTAGGATTTTAACCATGAAACATAGATGAATTTGTGAATTAGAAGCATGAAAATAAGCCTAAATAACACTGAACAATAGTGTATAATAGAGAAATAAAACCACACATAAGATTTACACAGAAGCCAAGATGAAGTAGTTCACCCCTCCTGGGCTACATATGCTGGTCTAGCTCCCAATGGCATGTCCATCTTTCATTATGCTCAAAATTTTGCAAATACATGTGTTTACAAGCTTCCCATGGCTGTTTTCTCTGCACCAATGGCTCTAGAATGCTCAAATTAGTCTAGGTAGACTCTTGTTTCACCAAAATTGGTCGAAAATTGACCCTCCTAGCATTTTTCCCAATGACACCTAAAAATCCTCCACTAAATGTGGAAAAATACACTTGTTTGCAGTTAAATTTGGAAACTTTTCTGAAATTTAGTGGCACGCTTAATCTTGGCCAGTTGAAACTATAATATTAAATGTTTGGGGAGGGGGTTCCCACATGCCAACCCTCGAATACCCTACGGTATGATTAATTGTGAGCGGAACTAACAGCTAAACTGTGGTTATATGGTGGTGGAAGAGGAGTTTGGGTTGGCGTTAAAGCCTAACTGCGTGAAGAACTTAAATGCGATGAATTCATGTGATAGAGTTGGTGGCTGGAATTTTATGTCGTGTTTTTATCTACCAGAGAAAACGTTATATGTCGTAGTTTCATATGGTAACGTGTGACCACTGTTGGGGCCACCAGCGATCCCCAACCCCGCTTGCAACATTAACAAACAATAACTATAACATGTGACGCTTAAGGGTTAAATCACAACACGTAGCATATTTGGTGGAGTTATTTACGTGCTTGCTAGAGGTTGGGGTCGAACCCCCCAGACCTCAATAAAATTTTGATATACCATACAGGAGACACATGGCAGCCTCAGGGATGGCCACGTGTCACCCATTCATTGGCCCAAAAATCAAACTCGCACAATCCACAAATCCAATCAAATCACACCACTTAGCAGATTATCATTGGTTTGAGAAAATAGAATATTCTTAGGAATATTCTTCTTTTTCTAACTATGTACCTGCATGATGACTAGGCATCCAAGTCAAACCTGTCGCAAATTTAGTTATTTTGGAAATCGATCAGAATGTGATATCTCCATCATACGACATTGGTTTTTTGAACCATTTACGATGTCAGAATTAGAAAGACGATATCTACCTGGTCGCTTAGATTTCGCACAATTTTGAGCACTTTCAATTTTGAGCAAAATTTATGAACTCTTGATCACACCTCCCCATTGGGAAGCTTTTGGACCCCAAAAGACTTTGATTACCTGTTCAGTAGATGAGGGTACAACTCTCTCACCTTTCCAACTTCTATCCACTTTTCCTTGCTTGTCTCACTGCCTTTGAGCCCAAATCGAAGGTAGTCAACACTTACCCTCTTGGATGCTCTTGTCCTCCTGTCAAGAATTGTATCTTCCTTGAGCTCATCCAGAAATTATAACAAGAAATCTTCAATAAAATGTTGTTGAACATCACTTCCTTTATCATTGATAAAAGGTGGCTCATACAAACGTAATTTTTCAACATTAACAACTGAATAAATTTTCATATATGAAGGCAAGTCAAGTTTAAATGCATTGTTACCAACTTGTTTTATGATCTTGAATGGACCATAGTGAATGGGTTTGAGCTTTTTACCTTCTCCTTGCATCATTTCTTTTCTTATGTGCAACCATACTTCATCTCCTTCTTGAAACTTGTGATCAACTCTATGTTTGTCATGCCTCTCCTTATATTTGCTTTGACTTTTCTCAAGATATTGTTGAACTTGTTGATGTATAATCTGAATTTCCTCAATGAACTTTTGAGCCTTGTCAATATCACTATGCCTATCAATTGCAACATCCTTCTCAAATATGAAGTTTAATGGTGATTTTGGAAAATACCCAAAGCATACTTCAAAAGGTGATATATTTGTAGAAGAGTGCTTTGCCTGGTTGTCAGCGTGTTCAATGTAATGCAGTGCTCTTTTTCAACTTTGTGCCCATCTTCTTCCAAATATTGGACCAAAAATTCCCAATGAACCTGGAATCCATGTAACTAACAATAGACGTAGGCAATCCATAATGAACCCATACATGTTGAAAATAAAATTCAACAGTTTTTTCAATAGTAATGGTTTTCTTACATGGAATAAGTATACACATTTTACTGAATCTATCCACAACTACATAAAGATAATCATGCTCTTTTTGACATAGGTAGACCTCCATCAAAGTCCATGGAGCCACTCTCCCATGGCCTTGATGGTACCGGTAGTGGTGTGTACAACCCAAGCTTCCAATTGCCAGGCTTTCTTGTTGCACACATAGAACAACCTCTTATAAAACACGACACACTATCTATCTTGTGAGGCCAATAGAAATATCTCTGTAGATGCGCCACTGTTTTTCTTACCCCAAGGTGTCCAAAAACAAGAGATGAATGAGCCTCTCTCATGAAACTTAGCCTCTCTCCTTGTGGTATATACAACTTGCCCAAATGAAACAGCAAATTATTATGCATGTGATAATCATTTTCCTCAACTTGATTCCCTTCACTCAAACTAGCATACACATCTTGAAAATCAACATCATGTGCATATTGTTCTATGTAACTCTCATGTACAATAGAATAATTTTTAAGTAAAGTAGAAGCACTTATAATTGGCCTTGAAAGCATATCAGAAAATTTATTGAAAATATCTTAAGTGAAACTGTTGAAGGAAACCTGTCCACCTGAAATGTCTTTATTGCTACAATTTTGTTTGAGACTACAAGTACTGTAATGGTTGGTGATCAGTATGTATACTCATATATTTACCCATCAAGTAGTGCTTCAAATTCTTGACGCTTTGTACCAATGCGTACAATTTTGTATCATATGTAGGATAATTAGTTACAACACCATTGAATGTTTCAGAATGAAAAGCGATAGGCTTACCATGTTGCAAAAGAACTGCGCCCATGGCATAATCACTAGCATCAATTTGTATCTCGAATGGATGTCTCAAATTTGGTAATGCAAGGACTGGAGTTGAACTGATCTTGTATTTTAAAGATTTGAAAGCTTGTTGTTGTTTTCCTCCCCATTGGAAGCCTTTCTTCACACTTGTCACTGCATGCATAGGAGTTGCGATGGCATAAATGTTAGCAATAAAATTTCTCCAATACTGAGCTACACTTAAGAAACTTCTTACCTCGATCACTGTTTTTGGAGTGGGTAAATTCAAAATGTCTTCCACTTTAGAAGGATCAATTCTCAACTCGCCTCCTCCTACAATGTGTCCCAAAGAAACCAAATAAGTCTTTCAAAACTCACATTTTTCCATCTTAAGAAATAATTTCTCTTTCTTTAAAACATCAAGCACCCTATTCACATTCAAGACATGTTCTTCTCTTGTTTTTCTGAAAACTAGTATGTCATCTAAATACAAAATCACAAAGTCATCAAGAAATGGATGCAAAACACTATCCATAACATGCATGAAAGTTTCCAGTGCATTGCACAATCCAAATGGCATAACCAACCACTCAAAGAGTCCTTGTTTGGTTTTGAATGCAGTCTTCCATATATCACTTTCTACAATTATTACTTGATGATATCCACTTCGTAGATCTAACTTAGTGAAAATTTTCTCTTCTTTCAGCTGATCAAGAAAATCATCTATCTGTGGGAGTGGGTATCGATTCTTTATCGTAATCTTGTTCAAATATATGAAGTCTACACACATGCGGCAAGTCCCATATTTCTTTGGAATCAAGACTATGGGTGAACCGCATGGCGAATTGCTTGGCCTTATGAGTCATTTGTCCAACAAATCTTTTATTTTCCTCTTTATTTCAGTATTCTCTATTATCAACATGCAATACATGTTGATGTTTGGAAGAGGACAATATGGATGCAACTGAATCTCATGTTGAATATCCCTTTTTGGAGGCAATCCTGTTGGCTCTTGAAACATCTCATGATGTACATAAACTACATAATATAAATATGATTTCAACTTTGGATCACTATACTCAAATGATTCATGATTAACATCAAATTTAGGCTTAATCATTAGAAGAAAAAAAAATTTACTTGAATTTACCAACGTCTTTACCTGCCCAGCATTTACCATAAAAATATTTGTCTTCTTGCGATGTGCTCTAACAATGTACTCCTTGCAATATTTGAATAAATGATATTTGTTCTCATGGCGATGGAAGATCGCTTTCTTGTCCTAAAAGTAAGGACTACACAACACAATACTTGTTATACCAATCAGAACCACATATAATTCAACTGTGTCAACAAAATGTGTAGTTATTGCAAACCACAATATACACTTCTTTGAAACCTATAAATTTGAATCCTTACAAATCCAACCAAGTGGATATGGTTTTGGATTTGGAATGGTCTCAAGATTAAGTTTCTTAACCAAGTCTCCAGAGATTAAGTTTTCTTGTGACCCACTGTCAAACAATGTGTCAATCTTGGTATGTTTGGATATGACCCTCACAAGAAACAGTTCAATTCTCTCTTATTCATTTGGATCTTGTATGTGACAGTTTGATGTAATAGTAATGGGTTTAGTTTTAATTTCTTTCCCCTTCATGTTCTTCAATCCCATGGCTATAATTTTAGATTCATCACCCGAATCCTCTCCTAAATCATGTTGAGTTGTAGATGCAGTTTTCTGTTTTCCTTTGTTGTTCAGATGTTTGGGCCTCTTTTCAGGATGTAATTTTCACCATTGATTTTCATTATGGCCTTCTCTTGAAAAAATTTTACAAACTACTTTTTCTCCCTCTTTATTAATAGATGCATTCTTTTTTATTTTACCTTTTGAGGTCTTCTCTTTGTTTTTACCCTTAAAATGTTTGTTTCTACCCTCATCAGAAATGTTTTTTCATCTAGGTTCTAGATGTGTGGCCTGAACACATACTTCATCTAGACTTGTAGGGTTAAACATGAGGATATTATGTCTTAGGTAGCTATGTAAGCCTCCTATGTACTTGAGTAAAGTATCTTGGCTCTGCAAATCTACCCCTAATAGGAGAGCTCTTCTCCTAAATTCTTGGGTGTAAACTTGCACATTCTGTCCTTTCAATCATCTAAAATTTTTCCAGTTCATTATGGCTTTTTGCATATGAGCTAATGGATAAAACTGTTATTTTATTGCGGTAATGAAATCATTCCATGACAGGATAATCTTACCATGCTTCTTGATCTCCTCCATTGTCTTGGCTTTCCACCAAACAAGTGCTGCACCCTCCATTCTCAATGAAGCTAATGAGATTTTGGTATCATCATCTTGAAGGTTATAAATTCTCAAATAGACCTCCAATTGCCTAATCCAATTATCAAGATTTTCTACATTGACTTGACCATTAAACACAGGCAATTCAAACTTAACATCAAGTTTTAGAAAAGGAATTTTACCAGTGTTCTTTGACTTATGTGGTTGATGTACTGAAGATGAAGTAGAGGATGATGATGATGAGGGTGAGGATGGTGACTTTCCACTACCTCCATTGCCCTTCTTTGACTTATCTTCATCATTATGACCTCCTGATGATCCCTGTCCTTCCCTGTGAAGTTTGGATCCTAATCCTTCTAGTTTCTCATTCCTTTATTGATAAAGGATTCTAACCATCTTAGTCATGTCAAGGAATGCTTTCCCGAACACTCTTTCTTCCTCTTTGGGATCCACTTCTTGATGAATTTCTTCTTCCTATGGAGGCATGCTTAATGCTACTTTTGCTTCTTTAGAAGGTGAAATAGGTGGTGGAGAATGTGGAAATATTTCCCTCCTTTGTTGTGGCTCACTTTGAGACCCTCTTGCTTCCACCAATGTGCCTTCTCCTCTCTTGAGCTTAAGCCTAGTAAGCATGTGAAAAATTGAAAACAGTTAAACAAATATTTGCACACAACAACACAAGAGAATAAACTTGGCTCTAATACCAACCTGATCTGAAAGGATTGTATTATTTTGCTGTGATAAGTGTCTTTTCAGTAACAAAACATGTACATATTTGTCTCCATTTTTTTGCTTAATGAATGAGGATTTTAACCATGAAACATAGATGAATTTGTGAATTATAAGCATAAAAATAAGCCTAAATAACACTAAAAAATAGTGTATAATAGAGAAATAAAACCACGCATAAGATTTACATAGCAAGCATGATGAAGAAGTTCACCCCTCCTGGGCTACATCTGCTCATCTAGCTCCCAATGGCATGTCCATATTTCATTATGCTAAAATGTTTGTAAATACATGTGTTTACAAGCCTCTGACGGTTGTTTTATCTGCACCAATGGCTCCATAATGCTCAAATTAGTCTAGGTAGACTCTTGTTTCACCAAAATTGGTCGAAAATTGACCCTCCTAGCCTTTTTCGCAATGACACCTAAAAATCCTCCACTAAATGTGTAGAATTGCACTTGTTTGTAGTTAAAATTGGAAACTTTTCCGAAATTTAGTGGAATACTTAATATCCGCCAGTTGAAACCATAATATTAAATTTTTGGGGAGGGGGTGGCCACATGCAAACCCCCTAATACCCTGCGGTCTCATTAACTGTGAGTGGAACTAACACAAAAATTGTCGTTCTATGGTGGTGGAATCGGAGTTTGGGTCGGCATTAAAGCCTGACCGCGTGGAGAACATAAATGTAATGAATACATGTGATAGATTTGGTAGTTGGAGTTTTAATGTTGTGTTTTTATCTGTCGGAGCAAACGTTATATGTCGCTGTTTCATATGGTAACATGTGACCACCATTGGGGTTACCGGCAAGTTGGGATCGCCGGCGGTCCCCAAACCCACTTGCAACATTAACAAAAAATAACTATAACATGTAAACCTTAAGGGTTAAGTCATGACACATAGTATAGTTGGTGGATTTCTTTGGATTTTTTTGATATACTTTATAGGGGACACGTGGTAGCCTCAAGGCTGGCCATGTGTCATCCATTCGTTGGCCCAAAAATCAAACTTGTACAATCCACCAATCCAATCAAACCATACCACTTGGAAGCTTATCATTGGCTTGAGAAAACGTAATATTCTTAGGAATATTCTTCTTTTATTGACTGTGTACCTGCATGCTGACTGGGCATCCTAGTCAAACCTATCACAAATTTAGGTGTTTGGGAAATCGATTAGAACGCATTATCTCCCTCATACGACATCAGATTTTTGAACCGTTCATGGTGCTGGAATCAGAAAGACGAGATATACCCAGTCGCTCAGATTTGGCATAGTTTCGAGCACTTTAAATTTTGAGAAAAATTTATGAACTCCTGATGAGTATGTGAACCATATTTCTCATGACGATGCACCAGGTAGCCTCACTGTGTCATGTGGTATCCATTATGACATTCCTCCCATATTCCATTCTAATGAAGACATCATGGAAGGAATGACCACCCCAAATTTTCCTTGGGATGATTTGCACCATGGTGCATACTTCCTTCCAAAATAGACCCATGACCAACATGCTATGGAGTCCAAAGCCTTCATTGATAGTGAGGTCGATTGGTTCTATTACCCCTTGCATTGAACCCATGAATTTTATCCACATCCACCTTGTGGCCATTACATTTCCATTTTATGTTTGGGCCAGGGGGCATACCTTATAGAGGATTTCGAAGGCCAACTCCTTCCTAACCTTCACAATTCACATTACCTCTTGAAATTTTACCCATAGCATCTCCCATCGACATATGTTTATTTATTTATATCATGCATTTAGGTAGGTTTTATTTTTCATCATCATCTCATTTGTTGTCTTGTGGCGCCTTTCAAATGGATCCATCATCCACACCATATATTATCTATGCTAATGGTGCAAGTCACTTCTCTCGAAATCTAGCCTTGACAGCTTGGGCCATTTTTACCCCTGTGCATTCATTGTTCCTCTCAAATGGAATATGCATTGGATTTGCCACCAATAACCAGGCCAAATATGATGTAGTGATAGATTTGTTAGTCGATGCCCATGATCATCACATCCTTCATCTTCATGTTCGTTTAGATTCCTTGATGATTTTCATGCAATTGAATGGTGTGTATCATGTGACTAACCATGTCCTTTTTAGAAGATATTTATGAGTGAAGCTCTTAATGCATGACTTTGAATCCACTACATTCAGTCATGTACCTAGAGCCCAAAATCACTATGTAGCTAGCATTGCAAACAATATTCTAGATTGGAACTTATCACATGCATTTAACACAAGAAAATAATAAAACAAATGGCGAACCATATACTCGTCATATACAAAAATATGCATATCCATATTATGTATCGGAAAAATCATAATGTTTGGAGTCTACTACTCTAAATACATCGAACATGCCCATGGCATGTTACACAACTCAAAATTGGGAGCACCAAATTCCCCTACATCTAATCACTATCTAGAGGTCTCGAGCCAATCAATCGGGTCCACCATCCTGCATATCTCAAACTGCCTGTCCAGCCATCACCATGCCCTGCATGACCCCTCACCTATTAGAGGGTAGCCCTATGCATCCCTTGATGTACTGGTCCTCAAGAGCATGCCACCTGTGCTCTGATATGCCAGTCAACATTAGCTCACACCTACGATAGACATCCTCCTATAGAGCCTCATAGTCAAGTCTCTGGTCTCCTCTCACTCCACTAGATTCTACAGCCCCTGGTACTGCGAGTCATCCCATATACCCTGCTAGACTCATCAGTGCTATATATGCATACCAAAAGTCACGAATAAATACCACATACATATTCTAAAAAATTTAAATGCACCATAATATATAGAAACTATCACTTACCATCTGGTCCCCATGCTCGACTTGGCAGAAGTGGCAAGTTAGGGCCCCCAAAAGATTCATATCACTATATGGATAGTCGTCTATGCACAGTGGCATCTGATCCCAGTGTGTGGAAAAATCGGGTCAGAACACCCGTCTGACTCTCCCGCCTCCTCTCCGCAGAAGATACCCCTAGCGGCACATCCTGGGTTCCCGTGGCCCCCCATCCTAGATCTACACATGAGGTCAAAGTGTGGGGATCTTATCAAAGAAGAACAAGCACAATACCATACCAAAAGCATGATCATGTTTCACTTGTCGCTTGCATAGCGATAGTTGTCATTTCACCGATGACAACATCATTTGGGCCCACCCATAATAGGTCCCACTCAAAACACTATGTACCAACATCATCTTCCCCCTAATGATGTGATGGAATTCCTAGTTTCCCAGGATCCATAGTTTTTCTACGGCGACAACCTATGTCTCTAGCTACTCTATATCACTGATCGAAATGGTGGTGCCCTTAGCACGAGCATCTGGTCTACAATGGTGCTCCATGAACTCTGATATATTCTTCCCACATGGTAAACATGGATGTGTGCTTACCATTGCCCCTAGTGGTAGGATTTTGTCAAAAAATAGATGTCCTAGATGGTAAGTTCAATCCTGTGCCCCTGCACCATAGAGGCCTCCTAGTTTGGATCCCAATAGCTCACTATCCTCATTAGTAAGGGATCACTTGCACTCATTAGTGGGCTCTCAAACAACTTGAGAACCCCATATCTCGCAAGTGCTCCTCATACCACTTGATCCCCATGGATCTCGTCCCAAAGAGCAACCAAATCTATCTCATGCTAGTTGATCCTCAATTCTTCCATACCTGCACAACACCATCATGTTTGTTAGTTCAGAGAAGGACAAATGCATAATAAAAAATCACGTCTTGGTTATCCAAAAAGCTAACCAAATATCCACCCCAACTCCAAATCACACTTTTCTGGTTCTAGAACTGCAAGCTCACAATTTTCTCCTCTGGAAATTGTGAGTTTGGTTACATTACAAGCCCCAGAAAGTGTGATCCGGTCGTGAGGAGAGATAGGGGTCTCTTACTGAGCCCCAGGCACCTAATATGAAAAACGAAACCACTCAAAATGTAAAGTAAGGTTAGGTCACCTACTTGCAACTGAAAGATCTCGAGTCCAATAGTTGTTTTTTCCACTAGGACCGCCGAATGATTCAGGGCCTTCACCACAACTCAATTAGAAAATTAATCATGAAGGGAAATCACCCTATTAAAGGGAAAACCCTAAATTTCCATTCACCAAGTGCGACTCAACCTTAGCTCAGTTTAATGAAACATCTACACCATTGGAAAGCTCTCACTGACCACTCTAATGGGTCTTCCTTTTTTTGGGGGTAATTTGACATTTCACCAGGAAGACAATTTTCCAAGAAGGGTCACATTTTCACCTCTTAAAATAAAATTTCTTCACATGCGCTACTTGTAATTGGGGCACCACTTTTCCTTCATATTTGTCAACACGTGTGTTGATTTGTTTTCATGAGTAACCATATTTTTATCATGTTATTAGGGTCCCCATTGGGCCTATTCTGTGTGGCAGCACCATCGAGTCACCCTTGTTCAGAGCATCCGATTTGAGTCATCATCGCACTCATGGAGTCTTTCTTGAGTCCCTTTGCCTCATGTTACAATATTCCATTCATTTTTTCCTTATATATCTCTCATGTCACCCCTTTTTTCCTCCAGTCATACTGTTCCCCATCCCCTACAGAGTTGAGTTAGTTGCTGCCAGGTCATCCATGATTTTTATGCTCTGACAAGGGAATTCGTTCGTCCGCTACTCAGTATCCCATATTCCCTCATCATCCCTGGTGTCAGTCCATCAGTCACTTTACTATGATCCCTCATGAATTAGTTGAGGATTCATCATTGCCTCACCTATGGTGGACCTCCTTCTGTCGACATCATCACATTCATTCCAAAAGACAGGTCTAGAGGGTGATGTACCTTAGTTCCTGCTTTCATTTTTGTTCGATGCCTTAGATTAGGAAAATGGAATGATAATTTCCCTTTGAATTGGTTTTTTCTCACCCACTCGTCCTCAAATCATTATCACATGATTGAGATTCACATATTTGATGGTTTGGTGATCCAGTAGATTGTACCAGTGATTCCCGGGTGTGTGTGAGATTTTTCAGAACTCATGAGGGGGTGGCCATTCAGGTAGCCCCCCACATTCTCGTATGACCTCACATTATGCTACAGGCTTAGATGTAGATCCATAGATTTGATGGGCTTGGTTTCAGCTACTTGCAATTCCCATCAGGGATAATTTTAAGGATGGAAAATTATCTTGAAGTTTAAAAAATTGGCGAATCTCAATAGTCCCTAATATGCAAACTATAAAATTTTTATTGATGTATTTGTAAAACTATTCAAATTTATAATGATATTATATATATTTTCTATATAATGTTGGCGATTTTTAACTTAAAATAATTTTATATTGTAAAATTTGGGCGAATCATTTTTATAAAAAAATGGAAATTGGCGAATCTTTTTTTGGAAAAACAATGGAAAATTAGCCCACCTGCGAATATTAGCCCCTAAAATTTTCCATGATTCCCATCACATGCATGTGTCATTTAGATGATCCATTCATATTTGCACAACCCTTTTCTATTTAGAAGGGCTTGTTTGGTTGTTATCATGTTTCATGTACACATATATTATTGTATTCAGTCCCGAATCATGTTTTTATAGGTGCAGAATGTATGTGGGATCCATTATATTATTTTCTGGCCCATTTTATGCTAGCATGTCATGTACCATTTATCATGCACTTTATTTCTTAGTTTCATTTTTCTTGGTGCACTATTATTCTTTGTAATTTGTCATGTCGGTGGACATAGTTATGCCTCCCCTGCCCCATTGAGAACATGTAACAAAACATTAAAGGAGACTTATATCATTTTTAGGTCTCGCCCCCTCAGTCATTATCCTCTCTAGGTTTACTCTATTTATGTATCTCTCTCTCTCTGACTCCCCTTCAGTGTCTAGTGATTGTGTTCTTACAACGTAATTCTGTCATATGATTAGCTCCTAATGCTTGCACATTGGGGGGCAATCTGTTATCACTAAAATTTGGTCATCTAACCATTTACAATTAGATGGATCAAAGAATACCATGTAATACCAATTTTACCATAGTAAAATTTCTTTCACTATAAGAAATAATTTAATACCATATTTTATTAAGTTATTTCTGGTTAAAACAAGAAACCCCATGAGGAATAACTAAATAAATCCTTATTTATTTGATTTTCCTTTAGGAATAATTAATTAAACCACTATTTAAATTATATTCCTGGTCACATTTAACCCAATTATGAGAAATAACTAGATAAATCATTATTTATCTTATTTTTCTCTAGGAATAATTAATTAAATAATTATTTAGTTATTATTCCTTGTTAAATTTGACTAAATCACATAGAAATAATTAGACAAATAATTATTTGTTAATTATTCCTTAACCACATTCTTGAAATGATAAATAAATCATTCATTTTATTATTATTTCTAAATAAAGGTATTTAACCAATTTAAATACCTTTTCCCTCCAACAAAATATAATAAAATATTCCAAGTGGTTAGATCTAGATCTTGGCTATTAATATTTTATTATTCAACATTATCGAGGATAACTCAATATTTTGTTATAAGTAGGAGGGTTTTCCATTCATTATTCACTTTGATCACTTTCATTATCGCACTTTGATCATTCTCATTGCTGCTACTATTTTCTTTTCTTCTTGAGCTCCCATAGAGTTCAACACATTCTGGGTTTTCTGCACCATTGAGAGAGAGAAACTTTTGGAACTGAAGTGTTGAGGACAACCAAGAACCCATCCCATTGTGGGGGACTAGTAACTTGTACTAGTTCCCTTTACCAGGTGTTATAATATATTCAAAATTCTTTAAACCTTTTCTTGTCTGTTGGATACATGAAGCAATTCTTATTTCTTTTTATTGTTTAACTTCTTTTACTGCATAGATCTGGTTTTTGCAACATTTGTTCTAACTATCTATTTCAGATCTAAAGAAGTTAAGCAATCATTTTTGTTGTTAGGGTTGTTTCTCACACACAAATAAAGTAGGCTCTTTTCGTACACTTGCGTTAAGAATTTATGCTAACACTTCCAAGAGGGTGATTGGACCTCTCTGTATGATTCTAGGTTTAAGGATTTAAAAGAGAAATTGATGAAAAGGTTTTTGGGCCTATATCTAGTGGAAAAATGTTATGAAAATGGTTTTTTTCAAATAAGAGAAATTGATGAGGAAGGAATTCCATTACTTGTTAATAGTTTTCAGTTAAAGTTTTACAAGAAGCCTTTTTGAAAGGAGCAGTTCACCAGCTCAATAATAAAGGAGCTAAATGTAATTAGGGG
>CM076582.1:729412405-729600642 GCA_034641835.2 Pinus albicaulis | reverse complement strand
CTGCATTGTTTTGCAGTAACCAAAGAGATAGTCGTAGGAGGTGGTACCTCTGGTATCCTGTACAACTTATTTCCCAAAGTAATAATAACAGCACGAGGTCGAGACTCATACACAGCATGACGCCTCCACAAGTATGGTTGTCCTAATAATACATCAGAAACATCAATAGGAGCAACGTCACATAATACCTCATCCGTGAAGGGCTTGATGCTATAGGGAAGGCGACACTACTGGCTGACGCGAAGATATCGTCCTTGGTGAAGCCACCCGATGGTGTATAGATGTGGGTGAGTCGTGGTTCGAAAGCCCAACTGCACCGCTTCATGGCGTCCGTCGAAATGAGGTTCTTTGGCTCCCATTGTCGACAATGAACCGTACCGGGGAGCCCTTTACCCACATCTGGGAGTGGAAGAGACGTTCCTCCTCCTCTGGATCTTCTGGTTCCTCCTTTTGGATCTTTGCAGTGGCAACAGTGGCATTGGGCTCCGCATCAATAATTTGTTTCCCTTTTTCATTCGCCTTTTCAGGTTCTGATTCGGAGTCAGAGCATGCATCTGACTCAAAAGCCCTCATCTCGGCCACTAGCGACTGCTTGGCCCGACACTCACTTGTGTTGTGAGTGGAGCTCTTATGGAACTCACACCACTTTCCCGTGTCCTTCTTTGGCTTTGCGGTGCTGTTCTTTTCTTGTGGCTTCGATGAGTTGTCTTTAGCCGCCATGCCTTGGCTCGATCCTTTGTTCTGCGGTTTGGAAGCACCTTTCCCTTGCTTTTGATTCGCAGATCCAAAGTCTCGCTTCTTCTGCTTGGATTTCTGCTCAATCTTGGCAGCATACCGGTATGCCGTACCAAGCGAGGAGATGTCGAGGAACTCCATTTCCTCCTGAATGTATCTGTGTAGACAACTGCGATACTTTAGCACTAGATGTTTCTCTGAATCTTTGATACCCAACTTTGTGCGCAGGGTATGGAACAGATTCGTCACCTCATGCACATCTTGATCCCTTTGTTGTCGCAGCGTGGTCCATTGTATGTACTTGTCCTCATAGCTCCCCACGGGATAGTACTGTTCCTTGACGACGTCTCGAAAAGAATTCCAAGTTGGTACGGCCGAGAACAGAGAGGGTTCTATCTGGTCCTTGTTCTCACAGTAGGTTTCCCACCAGTCCTTAACATGGGGGGTAGCTTTGAGGAGTGCAAAAATAATCTTCTCCCGGTCTGAAAAGTCGTGAACAGAGAAATATCCTTCTAATAGATTCAACCATCTATCTACGGCATTTGCGTCTATTTGACCCTCAAATATGGGAATGTCAAAATTTACTTGTACCTTAAAGGGAGTCACAACTCCAGAGTGGCTACTGGATGCAGATGCGCCGCCGGTGGGCAGCCGTTGAAGGATCTGAGCAAAGCTATCCATCATCGCGTTCCTTTGTTTTTCGAGGGCCTCCTCGAGCAATATTTCGATAGGATCTCCTGCTCCCTCATCTTTCTTTTCGTCGCCCATGGGCGTCCGTCGAGGTTTACGAGGCTAATTCGCGTTGTTCCACTCGCATCGAGCCCTACTTTCCTTATACCCCAACCTCGTTGGGGACACAAGTGTACCGCCTTCTCTGATACCACCGATTCGAATTTATGCAGAACGCAATGGGTATCAAAACATATAAATGTGCAACACAACGATGCAAAATGAAATAACACTTCATTTCATTAATATCAAAGAACTGAAATTTTCTTACAAATAGAATGGAAATAAAACTAGCTAGGGCGCTGGTAGCTATCTCTGAGAAGAGATGTGGCGGCTACAGGCCTCTGAACTGAGTTACAATGAGGCTCGAGGGCCTATTTATTATTTAGAAACAATGGGAAATCCTAAACACCCAAAACCCTAACCCTAGGAGATGAAGTGCCAAAACTATGGGCCCCGTTTGGGTAAATTGGTGTTTCAACTTCCCAGGGGCGTAACTTTGGCATACGATCTCCGTTTGACGCGTACCATACCTACTTAGAAAGATCTATCCGAGGAATACAAATTTGGAACAAGTAACCTTAGTCCATGGACCCATGTTGCTCTCCGTTTTCCCAAAAAACGTCGTTTAGGGCCTCAAAACGGCTCCGAAAGTTTAGGACCCGAAAAACTGCTAAAAATAGTAAACTGTGCCGAAACTGAAAAAATGAAAGAGACAATGGTGGAGCCCCAAGTGGAATAGGTGGGTGACCACCAATATCCACCTGGATCATTCCTCCCCCCTTAAGAAGCAATGGTCCCCATTGCGTTAAGTTCCTCCATGATATGAGGAAATTTCTGCTAAACTTGGTCCATGGTGAACCACTTTCCTTGGTGCAGGAGTTGGCCAGCTTTGACAACCCGATATAATTGGATCTTCTGTTGGCGAGTGTTCTTGATCTGCATGTCCATGATACAATCTGTGGTGGCCTGTTCCATGCAGTCTGGATTTAACTCTGTTGGTGTGAGTTGTTCTGCAATGTCCGAGGTGTCCAGTAGAGGTGGGAAGTAAGGACGAAGGCGATCCACATTGAAGACTGGGTGCAGAACAAGGAATGGTGGAATACTGAGCTCGAATGCATTGTTCCCTACAGCCTTGGTGATGGTGTACGGCCCGTATCGGAGCGGGCGAAGCTTGCGGTGGGGTCCAGTGAGGCGCTCCTTCTGCAAATGTAGCCATACTTTGTCACCCACCTGGAAGTTGTGTGGCACCCAGTGTTGATCATGGCGTTGCTTGTACTTGGCATTGGCTCTGTCCAATATATCATGAACCTGTTGGCGGATGTGTTGAATGCGCTCGATGAAGCTACTTGCTTTGTCAACTTCAGACTGGACATGAGCTGAATTGGCCTGAGCAGCTGCAAATGGCATGGCTACGTCAATGGGACATAATGGTTGGAATCCCAAGCCCACCTGAAAGGGGCTATGGCCGATTGAACTGTGGAGAGCCCAATTATAACTATGTTGTACATAGGGGAGGCTCTCGTCCCATGTGCGTGGATGCTTTGAATTTTACATGTGCAGAATGTGTACAATCATTCTGTTGACGACCTCTGTCTGGCCATCTGTTTGGGGATGGAAAGCTGTGGACTTGGTGAGCTTGGTATCCAACATTGACCAAAGGCTGGACCAAAATGTGCTGAGGAACCTGCTATCCTGATCTGATATGATAGACTGTGGGATCCCAAAGTGCACCCACACTCGTTCAAAGAAGAGTTTAGCAGTGGCTTCTGCTGTGATATTCTTCTTGCAGGCCGCCATAATGGCCATCTTCGAGAATCTATCGACGACCACGAAAACACAGTCATTTCCCTGCTTAGTAGAAGGCAGGCCTGACATGTAAACCATGGAGATGGATTCCCAAGGTCGACTAGGGGTAGGTAGAGGAGTCTATAGGCCTTGCTTCTTGATGGTCGGTTTGGTAATGGCACAAGCAGTGCAGGATCTGATGTGCTTCTCGACATCCTTTCAAAGGTTCGGCCAGTAGAAATACTTCTGCAGGATTGATACTGTTTTCTCAATCCCGAAATGCCCAGTGACTCGACTGTAGTGTGCTTCCCATATCATCTTGGCACACTCGCTTGAAGGAACACAAAGGTAGAGAAGCGGCCAATCATAAGTCTCGTGCCCACAAGAGTTGAGCACAGTGGTGAGCGCCACGATCGGTGGTCGGCTGAGGCAGTCTGCAACATGATTGGTGCTACCCTTCTTGTACTTGATGTTCAAATGAAACTGTTGCAGACATGTGGACCACTTCTGATGGCGATCATTCTGCAACTTCCCTTGTGTCTGTATGAACTGTAGGGGCCTGTGGTCTGTGTGGATGATTGTTTCCTTCCCCAAAATGTAATTCTTCCATTGTCGACAAGCTTGCACAATGGAGTACATTTCTTTGTCATATGTGGGGTACTTGCGAACTGTGTCAGACAATGTCTCACTGTGAAATTCCATTGGATGTCCCTGTTGAGTAAGAACTGCCCCAATAGCATAGTCAGAGGCATCTGTCTCGATCTCAAATGGCTGTTGCAAGTCTGGTAAAGTGAGCACTGGGGAAGAACAGAGGCGGTTTTTCAGTTCTTTGAACGCCTTCTGTTGAGGTTTCGACCAAAAAATTTTTGCTCTCGCTCCTCCCTTGGTGACTTGACTCAAGGGCCAAGTGATATGAGAGAATCCCAACACGAACCTCCGATAGAAATTAGCAAGACCCAGAAAGCTGCGAAGCTCTGTTATAGTGGTTGGGGCTGGCCAATCCCGAATGACTTGGATCTTGGCTGGATCCACATGCACACCCCTTTCATCAATAATGTATCCCAGATATTGAACCTGGGTCATGCCAAAAGTGCACTTCTCCAAATTGGCACACAACTTGTGTTGCCACAGTGTTTGGAGGACTTGTCGGATGTGGTGAAGGTGCTCTTCCCAAGTCTGGCTGAAGATCAGAATGTCATCCAAGTACACCACTACAAATGAGTTGGTGAATGGCCGTAAGATGTCGTCCATCATCCTCATGAAGGTTGCGGGAGCATTCGTCAACCCGAAAGGCATGACCAGCCATTTGAAAAGGCCTTCCTTGGCTTTGAAGGCAGTCTTCCACACATCAGAGGGTTCAATTGGTACCTGGTGATACCCAGACTTCAGGTCGATCTTGCTGAAATATTTTGCACCTTTGAGTTGGTCTAGAAGGTCATCAATTCGTGGGATTGGGTACCTATTCCGGACAGTGATCTTGTTCAGCGCCCGATAGTCAATACAGAGTCTCCACGTCCCATCCTTCTTCCGTACCAACACGATCGGGCTCCCACAGGGCGATGAACTTGGTCTGATGTGACCTTTCTGCAACAGCTCCTGAATCTGTCTCTTGATTTCATCATTCTCTAGAACAGAGCGCCGATAGATCAGTCCATTAGGTAGCGGCGCACCGGGGGTCAGATCAATCGGGTGCTTGACCTGACAGTGCAGAGGAACCCCTGTGGGTGAGGTGAATATGTCCCCGTACTCCTCCACAACCTTATCCATTTGTTGTTGTTGTGCAGAGGAGCTCTGTCTAGAGGTCGTGGCCACAGTCTTCTTCTTGCCCTGGGGGCGGATCATCAGGAAAACGAATTTCCCGGTTTGGGAAATGAGCTTACTGCATTGTTTTGCAGTAACCAAAGAGATAGTCGTAGGAGGTGGTACCTCTGGTATCCTGTACAACTTATTTCCCAAAGTAATAATAACAGCACGAGGTCGAGACTCATACACAGCATGACGCTTCCACAAGCATGGTTGTCCTAATAATACATCAGAAACATCAATAGGAGCAACGTCACATAATACCTCATCCGTGAAGGGCTTGATGCTATAGGGAAGGCGGCACTGCTGGCTGACGCGGAGATCTCGTCCTTGGTGAAGCCATCCGATGGTGTATGGATGTGGGTGAGCTGTGGTCGGCAAGCCCAACCGCTTCACGGTGTCCGCTGAAATGAGGTTCTTTTGGCTCCCATTGTCGACAATGAACTGTACAGGGGAGCCCTTTACCCACATCTGGGAGTGGAAGAGACGTTCCTCCTCCTCTGGATCTTCCGGTTCCTCCTTCTGGATCTTTGTAGTGGCAACAATGGCGTTGGGCTCCGCATCAATAATCTGTTTCCCTTTTTCATTCCCCTTTTCAGGTTCTGATTCGGAGTCAGAGCATGCATCTGACTCAGAAGCCCTCATCTCGGCCACTAGCGACTGCTTGGCCCGACTCTCACTTGTGTTGTGAGTGGAGCTCTTATGGAACTCACACCACTTTCCCGTGTCCTTCTTTGGCTTTGCGGTGCTGTTCTTTTCTTGTGGCTTCGACGAGTTATCTTTAGCCGCCATGCCTTGGCTCTGTCCTTTGTTCTACGGTTTGGAAGCACCTTTCCCTTGCTTTTGATTCGCAGATCCAAAGTCTCGCTTCTTCTGCTTGAATTTCTGCTCAATCTTGGCAGCATACTGGTATGCCGTACCAAGCGAGGAGATGTCAAGGAACTCCATTTCCTCCTGAATGTATTTGTGCAGACAACTGCGATACTTTAGCACCAGATGTTTCTCTGAATCTTTGATACCCAACTTTGTGCGCAGGGTATGGAACAGATTCGTCAGCTCATGCACATCTTGATCCCTTTGTTGTCGCAGCGTGGTCCATTGTATGTACTTGTCCTCATAGCTCCCCACGGGATAGTACTGTTCCTTGACGACATCTCGGAAAGAATTCCAAGTTGGTACGGCCGAGAACAAAGAGGGTTTTGTCTGGTCCTTGTTCTCATAGTAGGTTTCCCACCAGTCCTTAACATGGGGGGTAGCTTTGAGGAGTGCAAAAATAATCTTCTCCCAGTCTGAAAAGTCATGAGATACCCAACTTTGTGCGCAGGGTATGGAACAGATTCGTCAGCTCATGCACATCTTGATCCCTTTGTTGTCGCAGCGTGGTCCATTGTATGTACTTGTCCTCATATCTCCCCACGGGATAGTACTGTTCCTTGACGGCGTCTGGGAAAGAATTCCAAGTTGGTACGGCCGAGAACAGAGAGGGTTCTTTCTGGTCCTTGTTCTCACAGTAGGTTTCCCACCAGTCCTTAACATGGGGGTAGCTTTGAGGAGTGCAAAAATAATCTTCTCCCGGTCTGAAAAGTCATGAACCGAGAAATATCCTTCTAACAGATTCAACCATCTATCTATGGCATCTGCGTCTATTTGACCCTCAAATATGGAAATGTCAAAATTTACTTGTACCTTAAAAGGAGTCGCGCCTCCAGAGTGGCTGCTGGATGCAGATGCGCCGCCGGTGGGTAGCCGTTGAAGGATTTGAGCAAAGTTATCCATCATCACGTTCCTTTGTCTTTCGAGGGCCTCCTTGAGCAATATTTTGATAGGATCTCCTGCTCCCTCATCTTTCTTTTCGTCCCCCATGGGCGTCCGTCGAGGTTTGCGAGGCTGATCTTGCAAAGGTTCCACCAAATCGAGCCCTAGCTCCTTATACCCCGACCTCGTTGGGGACATGCAAAGAAGGATCGAGAAAAAGCAGACCGCTTTGATACCACTGATCTGGATTTATGCAGGAACGCAACAGAATAAACATATAAACATAAATACAGAGATGCAGCGGAAATAACACTTCATTTCATTAATATCAAAGAACTGAAATTGGCTTACAGACAGAATGGAAATAAAACTAGCTAGGGCGCTGGTAGCTATCTCTGAGAAGAGATGTGGCGGCTACAGGCCTCTGAACTGAGTTACAATGAGGCTCGAGGGCCTATTTATTATTTAGAAACAATGGGAAATCCTAAACAGCCAAAACCTAACCCTAGGAGATGAAGCGCCAAAACTATGGGCCCCGTTTGGGTAAATTGGTGTTTCAACTTCCCAGGGGCGTAACTTTGGCATACGATCTCCGTTTGACGCGTATCATACCTCGTTAGAAAGATCTATCTGAGAACTACAAATTTGGAACGGGCAACATCGGTCCATGGACCCATGTTGCCCTCCATTTTCCCAAAAAACGTCGTTTAGGGCCTCAAAACGGCTCCGGAAGTTTAGGACCCGAAAAACTGCTAAAAATAGTAAACTGTGCCGAAACTGAAAAACTGAAATAGACAATGGTGGAGCCCCAAGTGGAATAGGCGGGTGACCACCAATATCCACCTGGATCAAAATTAGTAGTCAACTAATTGGGATATTAATTTTGATTAATTTCAGTAAATCCTAATGTTGGGCGAAAATAAAGGGGTGAGGGGAACCATGAATAAAACATTAGAATAAAAGCACTTTCCTAAAGTCATTGGGAAGATTAATTAAAAGATGAAGTGGGGCCCATGAGGCCATGTGATAGCGCAGGAGAGGAGGCACTTAGTACAGCGCAGTGGTAGCGTGGGAGAGGCAGAACAACATAGCAAGGGAAAACATGGCACAGAGGGACAACACAACATAGGTGGGCCCAAGGGAGTTTAGGGGTTCACAAGCATAAAAGGAGAGGAAGACAGCCTTTCTCATTCATTCATGCATCTTATGACTTTCTATCTGTCAAGACTAGAGCACGCTCAAGCTATTTAGCTGAGTTTGCAGTGTTGTTTAGCACAAGGGTGTCTCCAAGCGGATATCCCAACCTCGTCCTCGGGGGACTTTGAGTGCCCGCTTAGGAGAGGAGCCATCCCATCAGTTATTGGAGAGCAGCATCATCATTTCAGCCACAGGATCACGCAGCGATTTCCAGGGCAGCGCAGTCTGCCACTGAGTTTATGCAGTCATAGAGGAGATCATCTCCAGGGGAGGAGTACTTCATGAGATTTCAATTCGGGAGATTGTGAGGGGATTAGCCCTTACATAGATGAGTTTTTCAGAGAGTTGGAGGCCTTTCTTTCATTGTTTTCATCATATAGGCCATCGTACCCAGTAGGAGAGCGTAGCCATCCCTAGAGGGTGAATTTCCAGGGTTAGTCTTTTCGGAATTCGCTCAAAGGTTTTTCTGGGTTTATTGAGGAGAATCCAAGATTAATTTGGCAGAATTTTCTGGGCGGATTGGAGGTGTCAAACAGAGATCTTAACTTATCTAGCACTTAGAGGAGTTAGGGGAAATTGGGCTGAAATTCTGGGGTCAACATTTGGTGAATTCCTTCACGGGTTTTTGTGGGTTTCTTGAGTAGAGTCTAGGGTTAAAGTCTCAGAATTTTATGAGCAGTGTAGCAGGTCCTAGCGGCATTTCGTCGGGAGCAGCAGCAACATTTCTGGCATATTGCAGTGCAGAGCTATAGCCATACAACATACCATTAGTGGTGGATTTTAGCATTGATTCAGAGGACTTCTCTAGCTTGTCTTGAGCAAGCCCAGGTGCCTTCATTCCAACACCTCCATTGTACTCATTTCTAGAAAATTAATAAAATGGCTCAACAGTGTTCTATGGCTCCATTGGTGTTTTGATATCTATTTTTGTTTTGTTGTCTATTGAATATCTTTTAGCCTGTTATTACTGTTATTTTCCCATTTGGGATTTTTTTTTTCTTTTTTTTCTAAGCTTAATTCTATTAACAGAGGAGTAAAATTACATAGTGACCGCAGTCAAGACACCTGCTCCGGAAAGAAGCAGAGATAGCAGGAGAAACATAAGAGGAGACTGCCTTGTAACAGGGAAACCAGTCTGACAGTTTGCCAAAACCCACGCAGGGGAGCTTAAAGTCCAAAATGAACAAAACAAACCGGAATTCCACTTAACTGAGTTAACAGACACCAGCTCAATAGAATGAGCCGCAGATACAAAGAAAAACACCACAGAATACTGACTATTCATCAAGATTTTCTGCCACGATGCGGCACCAACCTGAAGCGCGCAGGTTCGAGGCTAAAGCTTCTTCTGAGACTGATGGGCCAAGGTCAGCCAGCGCCATCTCCACCTCCGGGATGCTACGTGCTGGAGCTTCCAAATGCTGCCTTGCCGCACTGTCAGCCCCATCATGAGGGAACAAAGTTTGGGCGAATTCCACACTTGTGTCCGTCGCGGGAGAAGTGGTGTCCTCCAATTGGGCGGTCTCATGAAAAACTACTGTGAAGATGGCCGTGATTCTTAGGCGATTCAGAGCACTATTGAAGATGAACCGAGCAGAACCAGTGGTGGGAGGAGGAGCAGAAGCAGTAGGACAGGGAGTGTGGGAGCCCCTGTGACGAGAATCCAAAGAACTCCATCTCCCACTGTGCGTACGAGAATAGTGGCCGCCCACACGACCTCTCGAAGTAGCAGGCGAAGCATAGGACGGGCTAGAGGGTCGGGTGGAGGAGCGACCCCTGTTGCCGCCTTTGCGGCTTCTCATTCTGTGTCTCAACCTCGGCATATTGGAACCAAGAGTAGGAGGAGCGAACACAAATGCTGGATTGTTCAAATGCGGCAGGGGGCCCAAGGCACTTGTGAACAGAGTCGAAATCTCCCTCAACGCCCTTGCAGTAGGACCACAACTAGTCTTCCAACGCCCATTCCTCTCTCCGTCACATTCAATAAGCTGCAAAGTAGAACAGACATCCACCAGCGGGTAAACAATTTTGAAACCATAAACAGAATTGAGAAGGGGCCGGTGTGACCGCCTAAGCTGCAAGGAGAAATGAACGCCAAGCTGCCCTTTATCATTCCTGCTCCTGTTATGAGGATCTTCCGTTCGATCATGAGCATTGAAGAGAGGTGAGTGCTCCAACATGCGGAGGCATGCGAGGTCAAAACCCTGCACGATAGTCATAATGCGGAGGGTCGAACCTCTAGACCACAATCCTGTGAACTGTGCAGGCTGTAAATGCTGAGATCCGTTGGGCGGCTGCGTATTTACCTTCTCGTCCGGGGTGGGCAAGTGTCAACCCGCTTCGTCACACCCCTGTCCCATCCTTCTAGTCATTTGTTTGATCACCCGCATCCGGGGTTCCCATTTGGGATATTACAGTGGTATCAGAGCTTCATTCTTGGCTCAGCTGTGGGTATCTTTTTCTATGAACAAGGAGGGTAGGTAGAACCTTACCCACCAAAGGCAGTAGATGTGGAAAATATGGGGGAGTCAAGGAGCAAAGGGAAAGAAACATTTGGTAGAATCTTTAAGGTCCTAAATGATTTAGCCAAAGGATAGAAGGGAATGTTGGAAAGACTCAAGCAACAGAATAGGAATGAGAGCATCCATCATGAATTCCTAGTTGGGGAGACTTCAGGGGCCTCACAACAGTGTGACCACCCTTTACCAGCCACTTACCCGATAGCCTTCAGTAGGCCAACTAGGACCACGTTGCCTACATTTTTACCTTCACTCCCAAGTGAGAAAGGTAGGCGGCATCATCATATAACCATGGTAGATTGTTTTCGAGAATGGCAGTCCATGGGGGGAAAATTCAAAGTATTTTTGTCCTTCAAAGATTACTGCTAGCTTAGGTAGGATGAAAAAGGCAGAAACGATGGGGGGTCTAGCATGCAAAGCTCAAAGTTGCAGCATACCATTGGAAGGATACCTTTCCCCAAGTATGATGGATCCACAGAGTGCACGACTCGGGATCGAGTGGGAAGATTGGATACTTTTTTCCAACTTAACCAAATAACAGAGGGGGAAGCCATCAGAATGGGTACCTCACACTTGGAGGATGAGGGCACACAGGATAATGCGGAGCAAGTGGATACACCTAGTATGGTGCAGGGGTCACCCGTATTGGAGACTTCCTTGACTGCGTTGGTTGACATCTTGGTGGAGAGAGTAGAGTCTACCCTACTAGTGCCATCCATTGAGGTGATGACCAAAGACGTGTCCGAGTTTTGGTGTGATAGCAACATGCAGCAAATGGGTGAGGTGTCAGGAGATGTATCCACCCTTGATGAGATGCTAGCAGATACAGTGGTATTGGGCGATGGTCGCACGCAGAAATGCCATCAACTATGGTCCGACCTTCTAGCTTTGAAGGAGAAGGCCACATCAGTATTAGAGGCTATTTTGCTACAGAACGAGGAGCTGGAGGGCATGAGAGTGGTTTGTGCTGAGTCAGTGACCAAGTTGTCCCACATTAGGGAACGGTTGGATTCCCTAATGGTACAGCTAGAGGGCACATTGGAGTGTCAAAGAAGCCCCCTTCTGGCATACATAGACAGGGCTAGCAGCACTGTTGGGTCACCTCTTCCCATTGGAGAGGGAGATACAGAGCTACCTAGTCAGATCTCATATGTTGACCTGGATAGCTGGGTGAGATAACCAAAGTTGCACATGGTGCAGTGGCGAGAGATTTTGAGTTGATATCCGGTGGAGTGGGTTATGGAGATCGTGGTGGACCCGAGTGTAGTTCAGGAGTTACTAGGCACTAGGAATACAGGAACCCCAGACTGGCATTGGGATTCGGGTAGGACTACCTATCGTTTCCCAGACAAGCCGGTTGACTATGTTTTGGAGGGTACGTTTGGCCTAACAATTGAATGTGCACATTCACTAGGGGAGTCTCGGTCAGCTCGAGTGGCCAACTAGTTTAAGGACAGACCCCTTGGGTTGTCTTGGTATGACATTTGTACGCAGGGTCACGGGGTGATCAACATACTCTGGCATGAGCTTGTTGGAGGAGGTAGCATTGGCAGGCCACCAAACGGTGCCTTGTATGGAGAAAGGGATTCTTCACCTTTGTGTGGGGCACAAAGTTTGCAGAGTAGCAAAGCAGTGGTGGCATCAATATTGACACATAGAGAGATTCAGTTCTCGGACCCCCCAGGGAGTGTTTGGAGTGACGATCCATTCCTTGGCGTGTATGGTGATGCAACAGTGGAGATGATGGTACAGATCGAGTATGGGCCGACGCATATGGATACAACCTTAGGCCATCACACCCTAGGACGTGTAGGAGCATCCATCATTGGGTAGTGGTCTGTAGATGGCCATGGAGATGCATGGGGGTGTGTTGTAGTATGTCGGATTGCATTGTGGAGTAGGAGTGTTTCCCATAGCAGTGAGTACATGCGGGGAGTGACAGGTGTGGTGACGCGGGATGGACACATGAAGGTACAGGACGGTATAGCTATTGTCGGGGGTTTCCACTGGTGTACAGAGGCAGGTTGCAGCATATAGTGGTAGGTCGAGGAGTGCAGTGATACTTGGTGGTAGGCAGTGACACATGATGCAGAGCAGTGGTCTCTTGGAGCGTTGCCTCCAAAGAGACATATGGACAAGGGCAATAGGTGTGCCATGGAATGCAGCTCACCTAGGATAGATGAGAATCTTGTTGAGCATATGGAGACGCCACGTTTAGCGGAGACAAGGCTACGAGGGTGTTATCAGCAGATCCGAGGCAGAGAGAGTGCCATCTGGAGGATTACTCTTGAGCATTCAGGTAGACTCTTGGTCACACCCTTTGGGACATACCTACCCATCATCCTCTAGTGTTTCTTATGGTGGCAGAGTGTTTGGTTGGTGTCACTTGACATTCTCCATTCAGGCAGTAGGGCATGGGAGGCTCACCCTAGATAGTAGGATGAGATACTGCATGTCATGAGTCGGGAGGAGACTCTCCAGTTGAGACACTTGGTAGGTGCACAAGTTGATGGGTCCAGGCTTAGGGATGGCATGGTTGATTACCAAGGTAGCATATGTTCCACCCCTAGGCTCACATTTCAGGGATGATGGATGGTAGATTTCGTCTACAGGAGGGTACCCAGACTCTGAGCAGTATCTAGGTGTAGCAACAAGAGTTGGGATAGTGGGTATCATGACATGGTTAGGTAGGAACAGGGCAGGTACACATGCGTGGGATAGAATCCTGATACTTGGGGTCCACCCAAGGGATACATACAGGGGTCAGATGAGGGCCAGATGGGTTCTAGCAGGTAGCAGCGCTATGCAGCGGCATCCTGCGGGGAGTGGGAGTTGTGAGCTCCCCGTATGGTTGGGGGATACAGGGGTCTGTTGGGCAGGTGGATCACTCCACTTTGTGATGTGCAGGGGTTTGACACCTTGGGTTTGACCAGTGGGGGACCACTGAGACCTCTATTTCATGGCAAGGCAGACTTATCATGTTGTTGCTCAGGGTCATGATCGACAGTGGAGGGGTAGATATCAGTATCATGTAGATGCCCAGGCAGGATGAGCTTTTCCTTCACAGATTTTTCGCCACAAGGCCCAAGAGAGGGGGATAGAGTCTGTGTACGATGGGGGGTATCTCATAGTTAGAGAGGTGCAACAACAACATGGTGGCACCTCTACGAGATTAGCAGGAGACTCGAGCATTACAACTCTACACAACTCGATAACTTCTAGGGGTGAGTTGTATACTACATGGGGAGATCATGTAGATCTTCCATTGGGCTTTAGCGAGTCAGTGATGGAGTGGGGGACTTCATTAGCATGGCAGGATGGTGATGGAGTAGGAGAAGCTTCATGTTGGACAAGATGGCTTGGGATCTTGGCATTGAGAGATCCCTTTATATCAGGGTGATGCAGAGGACAGGGAAGATTCAGTGGCGCATCTGGGACCCATGGGCAGCATCAGCTAGAGAGGAGGCTTGTTCAGGCATTGCTTGAGGATAAGAAATTTTTGGCAAGGAGGACTGTAATATCCCCAAATTAGCAGTCAGTTAATTGGGATATTAATTTTGATTAATTCGGCAAATCCTAATGTTGGGCGGAAATATAGGGGTGAGGGGACCCATGAATAAAACATTAGAATAAAAGCACTTTCCTAAAGTCGCTGGGAAGATTAATTAAAATATGAAGTGGGGCCCATGAGTCCAAGTGGCATCGCAAGAGAGGAGGCACTTAGGACAGCGGAGTGGCAGCGTTGGGCCAGGCAACGTAGTGGCAGCGTGTGAGAGACAACATAACATAGCAAGGGACAACATGGCACAGAGGGACAACGTAGTGTAGGTGGGCCCAAGGGAGTTTAGGGGTTCACAATCATAAAAGGAGAGGAAGCAAGGATAATTTTAAGGATGAAATTTTATCTTAAAGTTTAGAAACCTTGGCGAATCTTACTAGTCCCTAATATGAAAATTATAAAAAAATTGGCGATATTTTTGTAGAAATATTTAGATTTCCAATGATTTTATATTAGTCAATATAATATTTTGGCGATTTTGAAGGTAAAATAATGGTGTAATATAAAATTTGGGCGAGTCATTTTAAAAAAAAAATGGAAATTGGCGATTCTTTTTTTTGGAAAAAGCCTGGAAAATTAGCCCACCTACAAATATTAGCCCCTAAAATTTTCCCTCAGAGGAAGGCAACCTTTCTCATTCATTCTTGCATCTTATGATTTTATGTACGTCAAGACTAGAGCACGCTCAAGTTGTTTAGCTGAGTCAGCAGTGCTATTTAACACAAGGGTGTCTCCGAGCGGAGATCCCAAACTCATCCTCGGGGGACTTCGATTGCCCGCTCAGGAGAGTAGCCATCCCATCAGTTTTTGGAGAGAAGCATCATCATTTCAGCCACAGGATCACGCAGTACATTCTTCCAGGGAGATTACGCAGTCATAGAGGAAATCATCTCCGGGGTATGAGTACTTCACGTGGTTACAGTCTGAGAGATTGTGAGGGGATCAACCCTTCCATAGATGAGTTTTTTCAGAGAGTTGGAGGCCTTCTTTCATTGTTTTCATCATAGAGGCTATCGTACCTAGTAGGAGAGCGTAGCCATCCCTAGAGGGTGAATTTCCGGGGTCATCCTTTTCAGAATTCCTTCGTGGGTTTTTTCTGGGCTTATTGAGGAGAAGCCAAGATTAATTTGACAGAATTTTCTGGGCAGATTGGAGGTGTCGAACAGAGATCCTAACTCGGCTAGCAGCTAGGGGAAATTGGGCCGAAATTCTAGGGTCAAAATTTGGCGAATTCCTTCATGGGTTTTTGTGGGTTTCTTGAGTAGAGTTTGAGGTTAAAGTCTCAGAATTTTCTGAGTTGTGTAGCAGGCCCTAGCGGCATTTATGCGGGAGAAGCAACAACATTTCTGGGAGATTGCAGCATAGAGCTATAGCCATAAAGTGTACCATCAGTGGGGGATTTCAGCATTGATTCAAAGGGCTTCTCTAGCTTGCCTTGAGAAAGCCCAGGTGCCTTCATTCTAGCACCTCTTTTATAATCATTTCTAGCAAATTAATAAAATGGCTTAAAAATATTCTATGGCTCCATTGGTGTTTTGATATTAGTTTTTGTTTTGTTGTCTCCTTGATATCTTTCAGCTTGTTATTACTGTTATTTTCCCATTTGGGTTATTATAGCCCCAAAGGCTGAGGTTGGGATCTCCGCTCGGAGACACCCACGTGTTGAACAACACTTGCAGACTTAGCTAAACAACATAAGCGTGCTCAATATCTATTAGACAAAAATTCTGAAGATGAATGATAGAATGAATGAGAATTTAGGCCCTCACTCCCTTTTATGCTCGAGGCCCCGACGTTACCTTAGGCCCCACTGCGCTTCGCTGTCCTCTTTGCCACGCTGCCCCTACCTACTCTGCGTTGTCCTGGCCCATGCTGCCACTGGACTGCCTGGCCCACGTTGTTACTCTCCCTACGCTATCACTTGGTCCCCCTAGGCCCTACGCTGAATGTGTCATGTTGTCCAAGTGACTTTAGGAAGATTATTTCTCCTAAGTTGGGTTATGGGTCCCAGTACCCTTTTTATTTATGGCTGAACATTAGAAAGAAAAAATCTGAACAAAATTAATATTTCCAATTAGTTGCTGCTAATTGGAAATATTACAATCCTCCCTGCCAAAATGTTTCTTGTCCTCAAGCAACTGCAAGGATGGATGCTGCAGGATCTTCTCACCCTCCCAAGTGGCATCCTCATCTGAAAGGTTCCTCCATCTCACCAAGTACTCCTTGATTGTCCTGCTCCACAACTGTCTCTCCCAAGTTTCTAAAATTGCCTCTTATTGTAATACCAGGTGCCCCTCATTATCCGTGGGTGGGAACTCACCTGTTGCAGTCACTTGTTGTCCCAAAGCCTTCTTCAGGCATGACACATGGAAAATATTATGTATCCTGCTACCATCCAGTAGTTCCCACTCATATGAAGCCTCTCCTACCCGCCTGATCACTCTATAAGGCCCATAGAAGCGGGGCTTAATCTTCTCAACCCCTCTTTGCTTCAGCGTAGACTACTTGTATGGCTGAAGTCGGAGGTAGACCAAGTCACCTACCTCAAACTGTCTCTCTATCCGCCCTCTATCTACATACAGTTTTTGTTGGTTCTGTGTTGTAGCCATGTTGTCTTAAGAACCCAAAGTATATATTGGCTCTCTTGGATCCAGTCCTTGGCCCTGGGGGCCTTGCTAGATCCAAACGTAACATCTGCAGAAGTCAAAGCATTATATCCATACAAAGCATAAAATGGAGACATACCGATAAACATATGGAAAGTGGTGTTGTAGCAGTATTCTCCCAAGTGAAGCCAACGCAACCATTCCTTCTGTTGCCCCATGACATAGTTCCGCAAGTAGCCTTCCAACCACTTGTTCACTATATTTTTCTGCCCATCTATCTGCAAGTGTTAGTTGGTACTAGGAGTTAACTTTGTACCCACCAAACGAAAGGGCTTCTGCCAAAAACCACCCATGAAATGACTGTCCCTGTTACTGACTATGGTCTTGGGGAGGCCATGCAGTTTGAAAACATCACAGAAGAATAGCTCGGCCACCTGTGAAGCTGTGTACCGTACGGATATGGCGAAGAAATGGGCATACTTTGTTAGTTGATCAACAACCACAAATATGCAATCCTTGTCCTGCACTGTGGGAAACCCTGTGATGAAGTTCATGGATATGCTTTCCCACTTTCCTTCCGGAATGGGAAGCGGTTGTAGCAAACCATCAAGGTGGCTCATCTCCCCCTTATTCCTTTAACACACTTCGCACTCCTTGACATGCTAGAGTACATCCTCTTTGAAGCCTCTCCAAGAGAACCTCTCCCTGATGGCCCTATAGGTCTTTGTGAATCCCTGGTGGTCTAATAGGGATGAATCATGGGATGCACGCAGTATCTTCTCCTTGAGCTAGGAATTACCATTCAAGAAGATCTTGTCTTGGTAATAGATGACCTCATCCATCACCTAATACCTGTCATCTGTAATCTAGCCATCCAACACCTCACAAGCAAAGAAGTCCTTCGAATACTCCACCAACAGTTGAGTCCTCCAATCTGCGTCTAAGCTCATCAAGGAAAATGATGTTGGCCTGCGTGACAAGGCATCTGCCACCACGTTATTCTTCCCTTTGACATATTCAATGTAAAATTTGTAGGGCTGCATCTTACTGATCCACTTCCGCTGCCTCTCCTGCAACTACTTCTGCTCAAGGAAAAACCAGAGGTTTTTGTGGTCAGTCCTCACTCAAAACCTGTTACCAACCAAATACTGTTGGATCTTGGCCAATGCATGCATAATGGTCAACATCTCCTTGTCATATATCGGATATAACCTCTCATGCGGTAGTAGCTTCGGCTCTCGAAAGCTATAGCATGGCCCCCCTGCATCAAAACTACACCTAGTCCTTCCCCTGAAGCATCACACTCTAGAATGAAGGGTCGCGTGAAGTCTGGCAAAGCCAATACTGGACAATTTCTCATCACCTATTTGAGCTTGTCAAAATCCCTCTGTGCAGTATCAGTCTAGCCAAATGCCCCCTTATTGGTGAGGTCCGTGAGGGGTGCAGTAAGTTGTGAAAATCCCTTGACAAATTTCCGATAGTAGGTGCAGATGCCTACAAATCCCTAGAGCTCTGTCACATTCTTCGATTTCGGCCAATACCGGATGGCCCAGATCTTCTCCTCATGGAATCTTACCCTGTCCACACCAATGATGTGCCACAAACAGAGCATCTCTGTCAGCCCGAATTCGCATTTGGAGATCTTAGCATAGAAATGTTGCTCCTCCAAAATATGAGGAACAACCTCAATGTGTTGCAAGTGCTCCTCTCTCATGTGCGGCTGTAGATGAGGATGTCATCGAAGAACACAAGCATGACCTTCCTAAGCTGAACACGGAAAATTTGGTTCATGCAAGACTGAAAGGTGGCCAGTGTGTTGGTTAGCCCGAAGGGCATCACCAAAAACTCGAAATGGCCATAGTGGCACCTGAATGCAGTCTTGGGGACATCCTGGTCCCTCACCTTGATCTGATGGTAGCCCGACCTCAGATCGATCTTGGAGAATAAATTCGATCCCCTCATCTCATCCATCAACTCATCAATCCTAGGGATGGGGTATCGGTTCCTCATGGTCTTTTTGTTGAGTGTCCTGTAGTCAATGCACATCCACAATGTGTCATCCTTATTCTTCACCAAGACAACATAAGAAGAAAATGGGTTAGTACTGAGTTGGATGTGCCCCAATGCTAAGAGCTCATGGATAGCTCTCTCAATCTCATCCATGTAGGCCTTGGGGTGCCTATAGGGGGTGGTGATCACTGCCTGGATCCCCTGCTCCAACTCAATATTTTTCTCAAACCCCCGGTCCGGCGACTGCCCTGGTGGTATGTCCCCAAAACCATGGAGTATCGTTCCAATATCGACTGCACATCGAGGTGTACTAGTTTCCTTGTGACTCATGCCTCTGAAATATGCAGCTCTACTACCCACTCTATGTCCCCCTTCTGAAAGTCTGCCTCCATCCGTTGTGCTGAAACTGTCTGAGGAGGGTATGTGTGCATGCCTCTGATCATCACATGCTTCCCACTCTTCTTGTCTGTCCACTCCATCTCCAATGTCTCGCAATTTGTAGTGACCTTACCTAGCATAATCAACAAGTGCACTCCCAATACCACATTGGTATCTGGGATGTCAGCCACAAAGAAGTGGTAAGTCAATGTGTTTGTCTCCATGGTCACTGCCAATGCTGGAAAATACCTCATGCACTACATGGTTCTGGCACCCAGAACCAACACTGAGAACCCATAAAAAATCTCTGTCATCATGCCCCTCCTTTGCACTAGCTGGGCATCAATAAAGTTATGAGTGGCCTTGATATCCACCAGAACTGAGACACATTGCCCTTGGACTGTGCCTCGAACACGCTATGTCAAATACTTAGTAACTCCTCGCAAATATGCAAGGACTCCTCCTGTGGGTGCAAACGCTGCCCCTCCTGCTCCTGGGGGAGGTGGTGGTGGATGATATCCTCTATGTGCATCACTGCTGGCATCTCCCTTCAACTCCTCATATGCATCTTCTTCCCCCTCACTATCGGAGAAGACCTCGATGTAGTGTGCCTTTCCTGCGGCACATCGATGACCCAGTGCCCATAGCTCCTGGCATGTGAAGCATAGCTTCCTCTGTCTCAGATCTCTCTGGGTATCGTCGTCCAAAGGCCCTCGTCTCTGGTTCCCCTTCGGAGGTGAAACTCTTGTGTCCTTCCCCTTTGGATAGAATGTCGGTCTCTAGGGGAAAGGAGCTCTAGTTCCGGGCAAGGCATCCTGCAAGTCCCTTGTCCTCCCAACTGTGTCTTGAAGTGTAGAAGGCCTAGTAGACCTGAATAGCCCACGCAGAGGCTCCACCAACCCGTCAATGAACATGTAAATCCTCCTGGCTGCGGACAAGTCTGGCACCATCACTAAAAGTATCAAGAACTCAGAGATATAGGTCTTCGGGTTCCCGGTTTGCTTGAGCTGGGTCAGCTCGAAAAAATTCTCCTCATGATCCTTCTGGTCAAATCTTTGCACCAATCTCCGAGTGAACCCTGCATATGTTATCACTCCTGAATGACCCAACGTGGACATGCCATGGAACCACCAGTCTTGGTCTTCCCCCTCAAGGTGCAGCGCTGCCACCTTGATGGCCTCCACCTCTGCTATCTAGTTCAGTTGAAAGTAAATGTCCAGATTTTCCACCCAAGCCATTGTTGAACATTTTGATTATCCATCATATGTCGGCAAGAAAAATCTGCCCATGGTACATTGCAGTTCAACTCCCTGCGTTTACCCACCTCATATATTATGGCTGCGTGGTCTGTTATTGTTATTCAACTGGCAGAAATTGTGGAAAGTGAGGGCTTCTCCAAAATCCCCCTATATGATTGATATTCTGCAAAATAATCCCCGTAATGAGCCACCTCCGACTCCTAGGGTCCTCCCATTCTCGTACCTACAGTCAAGAATGTGGGCATAGTGGAACATGGGGGAGTCTGTACCACCACCTACTGCGCACTGTTCTACTCTTGCGTATGATGAGAAGTGTCAGACCCTTCCCCGATGTGAAATCCCCTTGGGGTCTCACGCTGTCTATTCTCCAGGGCAATCTTCTGACCCATCTCCTCTATTTTTCTGGAGAGTTCTTATATAGATTTCAAGAGGAGATTACTGAACTCCTTCTCGTCATCTACTTCATATGCCATGGGTGCTTCCTCCTCTGCGTCCTCCACTGGAACGCATTCCCCTTCACCAAATGTGGGCTCGAGCCTTCGCTCTATGCTCCTGTACCGCTGCTACTGGTAAGTGATGTATTCTTTGTCTCCAAGTGTCATAGACTGATTTGATCCACAAGCTGAGCCAATTCTATGAGCTCTGATACCACTATAATATTTCGATTAGGAAATGAGCAGTAATACAAAGCAACATAAACAAAACTATAGCAAATAGAGATGCACCATAAAAATCACTGCAAACATTTCAGAAAAGCTGAGCAATTTTATTATATTTCTGGAAATAGGGAATGAGTACAAAAGGTGATTAGAATGATGGCACCTTGGCTTTCTCAAGGCAAGCTGAAATATCTCTCCAAACCCTGCTATCGAATGGCTGCTCCTCTAGTGACTGCGTAACTCTCTAGGCTGATGCTACTGCTAGAAAGTGTTGCTACTGGCTGGAATGGAGTTGTTCTTTGGGATTGTTCCCCTGCTCAGAAAATTTTGAAACTCTGGCTATGAAATCTCCTCCTAAAACCCGGAAAAACCCAATAAGGAATTCTGAAAAGGCAGACCCCATTATTTGACCCCCTTGGGAAAATTACGCACTCCTGGTGAGTACGCTGGCCTCTGAACTGATCAACTGGAAAAGTTGGCCTCTCATTTCTCCAAAACACAAATTTTGAAGGGATGATCCCCTCACACTTCTCCTGGACTGAAACTCTTGAATCTCCCTCACTCCTAGAGCTGCTCTCCTCCGAGACTGCATAATCCCTCTAAGTGACTGCATTGCCTGATGAACTGCGTAACTCTTGAAGGTTGAATCTTTGATCTCTTCTTTGAAAACTGATGATGAAGCTCCTCACTTGAGCAAGCACTCGATGTCCCTCGAGGCTGAGGTTGGGATCTCCGCTTGGAGACACCTGCGTGCTGAACAACACTTGTAGACTTAGCTAAACAGCATAAGCATGCTGAACATTTGTTAGACATAAATTCTCAAGATGAATGAGAGAATGAATGAGAAGCTAGGCCCTCACTCCCTTTTTATGCTTGAGGCCCCAACGTTCCCTTGGGACCCACTGTGTTGCACTGTCCTCTTTTCCACGCTGCCACTGGGCTTCCTGGCCCACGCTGCCACTGGGCTGCCTGACCCACGATGTCCCTAGATTTTCCATCTCCCTACGCTGCCACTTGGTCCCCCTGGGACCTACGCTGAATGTGTCATGTTGTCCAAGTGACTTTAGGAAGATTATTTCTCCTAAGTTGGGTTATTGGTCCCAGTACCCTTTATATTTATGGTTGAACATTAGAAAGCAAAAATTTGAACAAAATTAGAATATTACAAATAATGAGGCACTAATTATGGTATTATATGTAGATGATTTATTTCTTACAAGATCATCCATGCTTATGAAGGACTGCAAGAAGAATCTTCAAGCGGAATTTGACATGAAGGATATGGGGTTGATGCATTATTTTCTAGAGTTGCAAGTTTGGCAGAAAAATGGAGATATGTTCCTTGGGGAAGAAAGATATGCTACGGAAGTTCTGAAGAGATTCAAAATGCACGATTTCTGACCCATGGCGATGCCTATGATCACCAACTGGAAGAAAATAGATGCATCAAGGGACAAGGAATTAGACCCCACCTTGTACAGATAACTTATTGGGTCACTCATGTATCTAGTCAACACCAGGCAAGCCATTTGTTTTGCTGTCAACACCCTTAGTCAATTCATGATGGAACCAAAAACGGTACATTGGGCAGCAGCTAGGCACATTCTTAGATATGTGCGTGGAATAGTTGGATATGGGTTGAAATACACTCGAGGAGGTGGTGTCATATTGAGCGGGTTCACAGATGCAGATCGGGTAGGGAGTTCAACAGACCGAAAAAGTACCTCTGGGTATTGTTTCAGTGTTGGATCATGAATGATCTCTTGGTGTAATAAGAAACATAATTCGATAGCTCTGAGCTTAGCAGAAGAATAATATATGGCAACCAGCATAGCAATGTGCGAAGCCATATGGATTAGGAAGCTGCTTGTGATATTGTTCAGGAAGAGGATGGAAACGACCAATGTTTACTATGATAATCAGAGTTGTATTAAGCTCTCTGAGAATCTAGTATTTCATGATCAGTTGAAACACATAGATATCAGATGTCACTTTATCAGAGACTGTATTTAGCATGGGGTAGTACAACTGCAGTATGTCCTCACAGGAGATTAGGTAGTAGACGTACTCACAAAGGCTCTAGGAAGAGCTAAGTTCATTCAGTTTAGGGAGCAGATGGGCATGGTAGAGGACCCATTTCAGTAGCAGAATCAGATGGGTCCTTAGTTACAGCAGCAACAAATAACAGAGAGTTGCAGTGCAGTAACAGTTGGTAGGAGTACGCAGGGTCAGTAGCAACAAAGATGTAGCAACGCAGTATTTGGTGGGCAGCAGTGTCAGACATCAACAATGCCGTAGTTGGTGGGTAGTAGTGTCAGACATTGACAGCGCAGTAGTTTATGGGCAGCAATGTTAGACATCAACAACGCAGAGGGAGATGTTACAGCATCAGTGTAGTGCTTCAACAAGATCCATTACTAGAGCACATTCCTTTGCTAAGAGGGCGTGTTGATTTCTGGTAGCATCAGATGTGATCTAACTATCAAAATTTGCATGGAGGATTGGACACATGTATTCGAAAGAACCTAGAAACTGTTTTGGGAAATTCCACTCAGATTGTGTTTTATTAAAAGAATTAATTATTTTTAATGGGAGCTATTATCGCTTTCTGCCTACACCTACCTACAAGTTAGTGAGAAAATCCTTTAACCCCACAAGGTGTGGTTGGTGGCAAGGAACTTAGATAAGGGGTTGTCACACTAATCTCAACTCTCTCCGTTTAAGCCATCTCCTAGGTTGGCTATGGGGGTTGGTCCCTAAAGAAAAACTAAGTTAAAGATGTGAGTTTTCTAGGACAGTGTTAAAGTGAAATAGATTACCTTTTAAGATTACAAGCAAATATGATGTGAGCAATATGAAATGAAATAACCATTAACCATCAACACAGGAGATAAGCATACGCATGTGAAAGACTAGTGTCTTTAGAGTATTGCTCTTAAAATGAAATTGTATTTGCTTAAATAAAGTGAAATGCTTTCAAATGGAAAGCAAAAGTAATCTTGAAAAGTGAAACAAGAAACTGTTCGCACAAGATATTATAAATGTGTAATATTCCAAGTAGAAATAAACAATAATATAAATCAACATAAACATGAAACTACAACAAATAGAGAGACATCATACATAAAATGCAAAACATGGAGAACGCTAAGCCATTTTATTATATACTAAAAGTGAAATGAGTACAAAAGTGATCAGAATGATGGCACCTTGGCTTCACAAGGCAAGCTAGAGATACTCTAAAAAATACTCCTAGAATGATTGCTCTACCAATGACTGCGTAATCTCCAACTGCTGCTGCTGCTACTGCCGGACTACTGCTACTACTGGAATAAACTAACTCTTTGGGGCTGTTCCCCTGCTCAGAAAAATATGGGACTTTGGGAATGAGCTCCTTACACAATACTCAGAAAAGCCAGAAAGGGTTTCCAGAATGGATGACCCCGGAAAATCACCTCCCTAGAGAAATCACGTTGGCCCAGTGGAATATGCTGGCCCTAAAGATGTCTCTGCAAATGGTGGCCTCCTCCTCTTACAAAATTATGGAATAGCTAAGGGTTGATCCCTCCTCACTATTCCGAGCTGAATCCCATGATAAATATCAGCTCCTAGTACTACCTCCTCCAAGAACTGCGTGGTCTCTCCTCAAGACTGCGCCGCCCAAGAAAGTGTGTAATCCTTGCTGTAGATGCTATAGCTCCAACCTGAAAATACAATGATAGAACTCCTCACCCGAGCAGACACTCCAAGTCCCCCGGGGCTGAGGTTGGGATCTCCGCTCGGAGACACCCGGTGTGCTAAACAACACTTGCAGACTATGCTCAACAACAAAAGCGTACTCAATGTCAATAGAAAAAATAAAGATGCATAATAGAATGAGCAAATGAAGGGCCTCTCTTCCTTTTTATGCTTTGAGTGCCTTTCTCTCCCCTAGGCCCCATCAAAACTGCACTGTCCCTCTTGGCCATGCTGTCCATCCACCTCTTTGCTGCCTAGGACCCACGCTGCCCATGCTGCCACTATTCCCACATAGTCACTTCGACCCCTTGGGTCCCACGATGTTAATTAAAAGATGCTCAAGTGACTTTAGGAATTATTTTATTTCCCTAAGTGTGGGTTGAGTGTCTCCTAACCCACTTTATTTACCGACTTTAACTTTATAAAATAAAATTTCCGAAATTAATATTAGCAATTAGCTGCTACTAATTGGGAATATTACAAAATGTAAGATACAAGAATGCGTTTAAGATAAATAAATTGGTGAATCAAAACATGTGAAGATATCTTTCCAAAATACAAACAAATAGTAATCTACTTTGGAGAATGTAAATAAATAGTAATCTACTTTGGAGAATGTAAATGAGATGATAGAAAAACTCAAATGTTAAACCAAGATAGCAACATGTAATTAAATTTGCAACAGCAAATAAGGGTACTTGCGAGTGAAACAAGATATATCAATCATCCATAAGCATGATGACCATTGAAATGACAACATGCAATGAAGTTGCAAAAGTAAGCAAATTTCCGCGTACCGTAGAATTAAACTTGTTGCAAATTTTAAGAGATTAAAATGCTTGCATCCAAAGTGCTTATTGAAATAATATTTTCATGTGAAATTTTAAACCATCAAGATAGCAAAAAAATTGAGAAATTTGCAAGTAAATATGATGAGATAGTGCTCTTGGTTTATTTTATTAGTTAGCTCTAAAGCAAGATTACAATTGAACTCTAATCTTTAGACTTCACACTCACCCAAAGGTTTGGATCTCACAGTGAAGAGTCCATAGGGGTAGAGGATCCCTAAAATGTCTATTCAACCAACTTAAATCAGATTTAAATTTTAGTGATGCTTGGGGCATGTAAGATCTGAAAGTAAATTAACAAGATAATGAAAATTCAATTTCAACTTGAAATATATTTGTTTGTAATGAAATAAAATGTAGCTTTACTTGATGCATCAAATTTAAGATTGTAGAGTGTGCTCAATGATTAAGCATAAGAAAATTTGAAGTATGATTTAAAGTTAAATAAACTCAAGTAAAGATGCTTGCATATAAAAAATCTGAATTTTCTATGAAAGTAAATGCTCTTAAAACTTGTAGCAAATCAAAGTGAATAGCTAGTGAAATGAATTAAATGCACAGTTGTGTTATTTGACCAATTCGATGAGATGCATGCCATTTAAAGAGATCAACAAATGACACCACAAGTCCTCTAAAAAAAATGGAGATATTTGGATGTCGATGGGTAAAACCCATGCTCCCAAAATCAGAAATTTTATTATTATGTTACATTTAAGAGACTATGAAGCCTCCTACAAGCTCAAGGAAAACATTTACAAATGAAATTTGAGGTCTTAGACTTATCCTTGATGAAAAATTTCTACAATATAAAGACTCAATAGAAATCATATTTTTACATGTGAAGAAGAGAGGCTAAGCCTCCTCAATTCTCATGGCTAAAAGAGAGAGAAGAAGCCACAAAAGGAACTCGACCTTCCTCAAGGAAACTTCTTGATTACCTATGACCAAAGGAAAAAGAGAGAGTCCTCCACGTTTGAAATTAGAGCTCAAAGGTCCTACAACAATTTGTTAGTAGTTTCTAGAAAGTGAATCCCACAAGTTGCTACAAGAAAACAAGTTAGAAAATAATACTACAAAAAACCAACTAAGTTTTAGACAAAGAAAATCACAAAATATTGCATAATAATCTACAAAGTGCTAAGCCAAAGAGGATGAGAAAAATCTCCTCTTTGTCTAGACATGCTTAAACTCTTTAAATAGCAAAATATGATCCAATGAAGCACAATGAAACGTAAAATATTTTTAAATGATTGCATGCATACATACTATATCCAATCGAATCTTGGGAATACATGTTTTCGTAAGATAAACTATGAAAATCCAAATAACAAATGAGAGTTCCTTTGAAGGTGCTTCAAGAGTGGGTTGGTCTCCCAAAGAACTCTCCTCATGCTTGATCCAAAACGAATTCTTGTACAATACTCAAGTCACACATTAGTCCATGTAGATTTAGATAAGCAAACAATGAATTGAAACTTCTACAAATTTATTTGAAAATAAACTAGAACTTTCAACCTATAGAGTCTACTTTCAAATAAAATGCTAATACAAGATAGTCGTGCACTATAAAGTTCACAAGAATACATGGAAAATAAAATAACTCAAAGCATAGAAAATATTATACCAATATTTCACAATACACCATGCTCCAAAGTAGGAACACCCATGAATGAACACCCAAAGTTCTTGAAAAGTGTACAAAGTAGCAGTGCTTCCGCAAGAACAATAAATAGTAAACAATAGATACCACATGAGATCCCATGGCTCCATTATATAGAAAGTTGGGAGCAAATACCAATGAAGAACCAAATGTCAAGTGGTGATAGGGAGTATATCACAAGGAAAATTCGAATTTGGTAAGTGGAGTTCCAATGCCAAGTGTAAAAATCGGATTTTGGCAAGTGGACATTATTTTCTTCTTCCCTTATGTGCCAAATTCGAATTTTATGATGGAATGACAAGTGTATATGGGTGTAACCCATGTGGAGACAATTTCCCACAAAAAGCTTCACCAAATATTCTCTCAGATCCTCCCAAATATGCATTAACTTTACAAATTCGAATTTCCAAGTAAACAACTCTCATTTAATGCTAGAAATTCGATTTTATTTGAGAACATGTCATTTCCTTAATTTTAAGAGTCCACATCACCTTGAGACTTCACTTTAACTCCTACATAATTTTCCACCTCAATTCCACTTCATTTAGCATGCGTGGATATTTATTTTTCTCAATTTATTTAATTTATGGCTTAAGTAATTGCCATATTTCCTACTAAACTTAGGAAAAGTGGGTTTTGAGGGTTCAAAACACATTTTTAACCCCTAAAATTGTGTCATAGTAAAAAATTGAGGGTGGGAGGTGTAATTTTTATTACTCATACCCCATAAAAATTCTCTAGACAACACTTATTACAATTCAATTACAATTTTTATTGTAATTTTTGACCTACGGGAAATCTAAAAAATAAAAAATGACTACCTACACCTAACCAAATTCCACGATTTTATTTTTGTGATCTAGTATGGTAGTATACATCGACTCTAGACACTATGATTCACCCAAAGCCTCACCATCAAGCCGTACTCTGACTTTGGGGTAAAATTGGAGGAAAAAACTCAACTAATTATTAAGTTCTGATAGGGAGATGATAATTAACCAAGTGAAAAAAAAACCTCCCAAGGTAATAATCACTTGTTGGAAAGGTCCCAAGCTACCTAGGCCTGTTACAGACTCAATACTGACTCAAAACTCATCATTACTAACATCACTTATAACAATTCCTCATAGAGCGTGGAATCTGGGCACAAGAGAAAATGATGAAAAGTAGAAGTAGAGTTTAAAAACTCTGGTGATATGATGATATCTGATGGTACAACTATCCTTTGGTTCATAATTGGACATGGATTCTTCACATAATCATCATGTGCCACTCCATTGGTCAACAGGAGCCTAAGTTTAAACTTAGGGAATTAAAATTATTAAAGGGTATTAATAAAGCACTCTGTGAATCTTCTAGAAAAAGACAAAGATCAAGTCAAGCTAATCTTAGCCATTTATTAGAGATTTAATCTCAGTCGTTGAAGTCTCAACGAGAAGATTATAAGAAGGACTTGATGGGAATTTGAAAAGATACATCGGGGAAGATACTAAGTTACCCAAGAAGATTGATTTTCTCATTGGTTGAAGTTCGGCAAGCCTAAAATCGAATCAAAGGGAGAGTTGCAGGTTGGAGAGAGAGGGCATCAACAAGAGCTGAGAGTGCAGGATCAGACCAGAGGAAGTATTGCAGAGGATGTGACGCAGTGACAGGGACAATGCAGAGGTTGTGACGCTGGGACTGCGCAGAGGCTGACGTAGTGAGACACAGAGAAGCTATAGGGCCTCTCCAGGGTTAGAATTTCCTTGTGGAGCATGTGAGAAAATTGTTTGTAAATTTCTCACAAATATTCCTCTTCTATTCTGTTGGTTATATGATCCAGGTGGATACCGGTGGCCACCCACCTATTCCATTTGGACCTGCACCATCAATTCTTGCATCTTTTCACTTTCAGCTCAACTTACTATTTTTAGCAGGTTGTCGGTTCCTGAACTTTTAGAGCCGTTTGGTGGCCCTAATGAACCACATGGATATTGGTGGCTACCCACCTATTCCATTTGGACCTGCACCATTATTTCTTTTAGTTTTTCAGTTTTGGCACAACTTACTATTTTTAGCAGTTTTTCGGGTCTTGAACCTTCCAGAGCCGTTTTGAGGTCCTAAACAATGTTTTTTCGGAAAACGAGGAGCAACAAGATCCAAGGACTGATGTTGCTCACACCAAAAGTTGTACTCCTCGTATAGATATTTCTAACGAGGTATGATGCATGTCAAATAGAGATCGTATGCCAAAGTTACGTCCCCGGGAAGTTGAAACACCAATTTACGCAAACGGGGCCCATAGTTTTGGCGCTTCATCTCCTATGGTTAGGTTTTTGGATGTTTAAGGTTTTTAATTGTTTCTCAACAATAAATAGGCCTTTGAGCCTCATTGTAACACAGTTCAGAGGCATGTAGCCACCACATCTCTTCTCAGAGATAAGCTACCAACGCCCTAGCTATTTTATTTCCATTATGTATGTAAGCATATTTCAGTCATTTGCTTTTAATAAAATGAAGCATTATTTCCGCTGCATCTCTATTTTTATGTATATTTCTGTATTTATTGCATTCCTGCATAAATCTGGATTAGTGGTATCAGAGCAGTCTTCTCTTTCTCTGTTTTTCTTTGCATGTCCCCAACACAGTCAAGGTATAAGGAGTTAGGGCTCGATCTGGTTGAACCCTTGCAAGATCAACCTCGCAAACCCCGATGACCTCCCATGGCGAAAGAAAAGAAAGACGAGGGAGCATGAGATCCTATCAAAATATTTCTCGAGGAGGCCCTAAAAAAAAAAAGGAATGCGATGATGGATAACTTTGCTCAGATCCTTCAACGATTTCCCACCTAAGGCGCATCTGCATCCAACAGCCACTCTGGAGGTGCCACTCCCTTCAAGGTACATGTAAACTTTGAAATTCCTGTATTTTAAGGCTGGATATATGTAGACGTCATTGATAGATGGTTGAATTTGCTAGAAGGGTATTTTTTAGTCCATGATTTCTCCAACCGAGAAAATATTATATTTGCACTCCTTAAAGCCACCCCCCATGTCAGGGACTGGTGGGAAACGTACTGTGAGAAAAAGGACGAGGTGGAACCCTCTCTGTTCTTGGCCGCACCCACTTGGAACTCGTTCCGAGATGGCATCAAGGAACAATATTACCCTGTGGGGATCCATGAGGACAAGTACATCCAATGGACCACGCTGCGATAGCAAAGGAATCAAGATGTGCACGAACTGGCGAATATGTTCCATACATTGCGCATAAAGTTGGGTATTAAAGATTCAGAGAGACATTTGATGCTCAAGTACCACAACTATTTGCACAAACACATTCAGGAGGAAATGGATTTCCTCGACATTACATCGCTTAGCACGTCATATTGCTATGCCGCAAAGAGCGAGTAGAAATTTAAGCAGAAGAAGCGAGACTTTGGATCCACGAATCTAAAGCCAGGGAAAGGCGCCCCCGAACCACAGAACAAGGGGCAAGGCCAAATTGAGGCGACTCAGAACAACACAACAAATCCAAAGAAGGACACAGGGAAGTGCTATGAATTTTATAACAACCCGACTCACAGCACAAATGAGTGTCGGGCCAAATAGTCATTGGTGGCCGAACTAAAGGCACCCGAATCAGATGCATGTTTTGATCCTGAGTTATAACTAGAAATAGGAAATGACAAAAGGAAATAAATTATTGATGCAGATCCCAGTGCCATTATTTCCACCACCAAGATCCAGAGGAGGGGGAACGCCTCTTACATTTGCAAATGTGGGTGAAGGGTTCTCCACTGCAATTCCTTGTTGATAGCGGAAGCCAAAAGAACCTCATTTCAGCAAAGGCCATAAAGCGGCTTGGCCTACCGACCATAGCACACCCGAAGCCATATACAATCGGGTGGCTTCACCCAGGGAGAGATCTCCGTGTTTGCCAACAGTGCCGCCTTCCGTACATTATCAAGCCATTCACGGATGAGGTATTGTGTGATGTTGCTCCTCTTGATGTAGCTGATGTATTATTAGGCCAACTATACTTATGGAGGCGACATTCTGTGTATGAGTCTAGGCCTCGTGTTGTTATTATTACTTTGGGAAATAACTTGTACAGGATACCAGAGTTAGTACCGCCCCCTGTCATCTCTTTGAATACTGCAAAACAACGCAGTAAGATTGTTTACCAAACTAGTAAATTTATTTTCCTTACAACTCGCTCACAGGGAAAGAAGAATATTGTGGCCACAACATCGAAACAGGGCTCCCCTGCACGGCTGCAGCAAATGGACAAAGTCATGGAGGAATACGAGGACTTTTTCTCCTCACTCATAGAGGTTCCTCTACACTGTCAGGACAAGCACTTCATTGATCTGACCCCCGACGCACTGCCGCCTGATGTTGCCATACCTCATACGACTACACAAACAGAATCCACACATATACTGTCTGAGGTTGATAAAGAAACCAAATTTAATAAACGCATCCAACATGTCTGCCTGAAGATCGATGACATCTTCGAAAAATCTAATACCTAGTTCAACAGAATTTGCCTCATCTCATGGAGGATCTCAATGCAATGGGGACCATTGCTTCCTAAGGAGGGAGGAATGATCCAGGTGGATATCGGTGGCCACCCACCTATTCCATTTGGACCCGCATCATCAATTCTTGCAGCTTTTCACTTTCAGCTCAACTTACTGTTGTTAGCAGGTTGTCAGTTCCTGAACTTTCGGAGCCGTTTGGAGGCACTAATGAGCCACATGGATATTCGTATTTCTTCCTAAGGAGGGAGGAATGATCCAGGTGGATATCGGTGGCCACCCACCTATTCTATTTGGACCCGCACCATCAATTCTTGCAACTTTTCACTTTCAGCTCAACTTACTATTTTTACTAGATTGTCGGTTCCTGAACTTTTGGAGCCGTTTGGAGGCCCTAATAAGCCATGTGGATATTCGTGGCCACCCACCTATTCCATTTGGACCTGCACCATCAGTTCTTTCAGTTTTTCAGTTTCGGCACAACTTACTATTTTTAGTAGTTTTTCGGGTCCCGAACTTTCGGAGCTGTTTTGAGGTCCTGAACGGCGTTTTTTGGGAAAATGGGGAGCAAACCGAAAGTTGTACTCCTTGGATAGATCTTTCTAACGAGGTATGATGTGCGTCAAACGGAGACCGTATGCCAAAGTTACGTCCCCGGGAATTTGAAACACCAATTTACCCAAGCGGGGCCCATTGTTTTGGCGCTTCATCTCCTACGATTAGGTTTTTGTATGTTTAGGGTTTTGCATTGTTTCTAAAAAATAAATAGGCCTTTGAGCATCATTGTAACACAGTTCAGAGGCATGTAGCCACCACATCTCTTCTCAGAGATAAGTTACCAGCGCCCTAGCTATTTTATTTCCATTATGTCTGTAAGCATATTTCAGTCATTTGTTTTTAATAAAATGAAGTATTATTTCTACTGGATCTCTATGTTTATGTATCTTTCTATATTTTATTGTGTTCCTGCATAAATCTGGATCATTATATTTTGTACAAGATATTTTGCTGAAGAATAATAAAGAAACCCTCATCTACTGCACCAGTTTTCCCACATTGGGTTTTTCCGGCGATGATTGTCCAAAAAAAACTGTCACTTTGACTTTACTTGTGCTAGTATTTTTCCTTGCATTGACTTTCCGCAGAATTTTCATTTCGATATTTACCGTAGCACATGATAATTTTTTTTTCAATTAAATTACAAATAGAAGAAATCTAATCAGTTGCTGCAGTAGGATTCCGGGTAGCGGAATTTGCACACACACATCCTTACCCCCCCTCATGTCACATTTTTCACACGGTGGACATGACACATGCATGACATGTGTAGGACACTAGTTTGACTCATGTCTTGTTCACAGGACATGAGTTTGATTCATAATTCGATTATATAGAACTTTGAAATATAGAGAACTTTTAGATTTAGATAAAGAAGGATTGGTGAGTGAAAATAGCAATTTACAAGAAAGGTAGAATCAATAAATCAACAACTAGTTGTAATATCTCAATCCCTCTAGCAGGACGTGGTCAAAAAGTGTTACAAATTGGGTGTGATCCCAAACATGATAGTACTTTTATAGGATTTCTAATACCTACAATTATAGATACTTTAAAATCCACTAATTATTATCATTATGAGGATATTAGGAGGAGGAAGGCTAGCTATGATCTAGAGAAGGTTCAAGGAGGAAGGCTAGCTATGATCTAGAGAAGGTTTTGTAGTAAATTTTTGTGCATATGACATGTCGATTATCTCTAAAATAGGGTCTGGATTATCTTTGTGTTCACATCTGTATTAGGGCCAAGTTTCCCTACCTTTGTTCATGAGGGTTGAGACATTTTGTGCATGAGGCCGTGAGGTATTCTACTGTGGAATAAGGGTCGAGTTGAAGTAGAGTAGAGCGAAGGGAATAGGGTACTATACGTTGAATTATTGGCAGTAGAAATGGAGGAATTAGAGCTGGAGTTTTCTGAGGTAGGGCACAAAAATAAGAACAGTCTGAACTCTGAATTAGGGATGAGTTTGATCATCACATGTTAGAGATCCTTGAGGTTGTGTGGAGGCTAAAAGGAGGACCAAGAGGGTTGCTTCTTTGTGGAGAAGAATTGCTAAGGTGGAGGGTTGTTCCTAAAGATTTTAAGGCAGCAGATTAAGAGCCCTAGTTCATGGCTTCTTCAGTGCAAGAACATTTCCCAAGTTATCTCCCTTTGCAACCTATATTTTGAGCATAATGTGAGGGTTGAAACCCTAAGATCATGACCTAATGTCTCTATGTATAAGGCAACATTCCTCAAGTGATGTGCACAGATGTTACAATGTAACAGAAGCTACAATCTATCTCTAGTACAACTGGAAGGGTGGACAGAGATGTGTGGAGGGCAGATGTGAAAAGGGCTATCTTGAAGTGAATAAAGGAAGCAATATTTGTTGATGTGGAGGCATGTAAATAGGGTTTTGGACAAAATTTGTTGATGCCCAAGTATAGTGATGTTGGAGGGTTAATATCACTATTAGGAAGTTGTGTATTGGTTTCCCTAGTTCAGTCATCTTACATGGAGTGAAGGGGTTGTGTGTGGGTTGCCAAGTAAGCCCTAAGTTCAGTGATATAGAAGTTATCTTGTCACTGTGTGAGGGTTGATTGTGTGTTTCCCTAGTTCAGTGAATGTAAGGATGCATTTCAGTGATAAAAGGGTTGATTATGCAAGCCCCTGGTTTTTCATTCTTGTAGCATCAAAGAGATAACAAGAGGGAAGATTTGTGGAATCCCTAATTTTGTGATTTGAAGCAACATGTCAAAGATAATAGGTAAGAAGTTGAAGTCCCTATGAGTTGGCTATCTTGGAGGAGCACGAGAGCACCTAGAGGGAAGTTTGATGAGCCTATGTTTAGTCACCTTGGAGCAGCCAAGAGAGATTGATAGGGGAAATTTGAGCGGCTGAAGATGCAAGCATATCTAGAGCAACAAAAGAGGTGGCAAAGGACCCACCAGATGTGTTCAACGTATGTGGACTGAAAGGGATGATTAGAGCGCTCCTTCAGCAAATAAGTCGCATACTTTTTTTCAGGGAAATGTTGGTAGTAATAAGTTGTTCAATCCAAGCCCTAGTTGTCCTTGTATCAGGGTTGTATGTAAGAGCCATGATCCCTAATACGGGAGCCCTACATTTTTTTCTATTAAAGTTTGTAATACAAAAAGTTTTGGGTTAAAAATTATCTTGTCACTACAAGGAAAAGACCCTCTAGCGGATGTTTTTGAGGAACCCCACAGAAAAATACCCCATACATCCATTTCTAACGGAGGTTACTAGAGGAGGTTGGTGGGCGGAGGGTTTTACGGATGTTTTCCACTCGATGTGCTTATCATTAAATGTCGCCCCGAAGCTCTGGAACCGTGAAAGCACCGGTGCGGACCAAAAAATTGGCACACCGGACATCATGCACTCCGTACACACCCACCCGGTGCATCGTATTATTCTATAGCACCGGTGCGTCACAACTCTTCCGCGCCAATGCATTATAAAACACCGCGCCAAAACCGAAACCACGCAGTGCGGTAGAAAGAAACTGCACCGGTGCATCATAATACAACGCGCCAAAACACAAACCGACTGGTGCGTTTGTAAGAAACAAAACCGGTGCGCCTATAAACCACGCGCACCGGTAAATGGTTAAATTAAAAAAAATTATGGCAAAAAACCTGGATTTTTCAGTTTTCCAGTGCTCTTGAGCTCTCAATTACCGGTGCACGCCCTACCATAGAACGCACCAGTGCGCACAAAACATTGGCACACCGGACAACACGCGCGATGTACACACACCTCCAGGGCGTCCTATTATTGTAACGCACCGGTGCTTCATCACTCTTCCGCGTCGGTGCTTCATAAAACATGCGCCAAAACAAAAATGCGTCAGTGCGTTCTTATCCAAGAGCACCAGTGCACCTATAAACCGCACGCACTGGAATAGCATTACATTAAAAAAAAATTAAGGCCAAAAAACTAGGCTTTACGACTATTCCACACCAATGCTATATGGATATTCCACACCGATGTGTCATCAAAAATTCACGCCAAAACTGAAAAATCTCGGTGCGGTGTTAGGGAACCGCCCTGGTGCATTATAAACAACGCCCCAAATTTGACACCGCCCGGTGCGGTTGTAAGTAAGCGTACCAGTGCGCCTATAAAACCCCGCGCACTGGAACAAGGTTAAATAAATAAAAAAAAATTACGGCCAAAAAACCTCATTTTTCACTTTCATTAGTGCACCAGAGCTCTCAAGCACCAGTGCCATTTCCCCTTCTCTGAGCCGCCCTGACATCGTTGCTCTCATTGCACCCATTGAACGCACTGTTGCTCTGCATTGGCCACCAATCTCCAGCTTGCATTTTGAAAAACAGTGGGCAAATTTTCTTTTGCAAATTTTACAGCCAATATGCCTCCTCGATGGCGAAATGTACAGGTATTTTTCTATTTTTTCCATAATTAAGCCTTTTAGCGGATTAGAAAATGAAACAACCTTAAAAATAACCATTAGAAAAGAAAACAAGAATTTGTCATGTGGTGCACCGGAGCTATTCGGCTCGCGCCGGATAGCAGTGCTGCTTGTAAAATTTACAGGCCGCACCGCCACCGGTGCTAACGGTATCCGCATCATTTCTAGGGCGGTACTGAAAGGCGCTCCGAATAATTTTAAACTAAAAAAATAAAATAAAAGGCGGTGCGCTCATTTATCTAGGCGCACCGTTGACCACGGGAATCACATTGCGGTGCATTGACGGAATTATCCACCTCGGTGTATGTCAGTGCACCGCATTCTGCATTCCGAGAGGGTCAACGGTGTGGCCCGGTAAAAGACCGCACCGTCGACTATGTAATTGTCATGAAGTCGGTGCACTGGCACGACTATACGCACCGGGGCATATATTTCAGTCAACACTCCGCTATTATGAACTTAGATATAGTCAACGGTGCTTGAAAAATAGACAGTTGCACCGAGGCCAGTGTGTTGTATTTCATTAGGGTCACCGGCACCGGTGCGCTACAATCTTAGGACGCATCGCCACCAGTGCGTGACTATTTTTATGGCGCACCGACTTGTCTGTTTGTTTTTTTTTTCAAAAAAAAAATATATATGTATATTCCTAAATACATGTCTGTTTTAACAATTTTTTTTTTTTTTTAATATGGAAATGATTCAGAGAGAAGAGGAGGAACAACATCAACAACAGGCTGAACAGTATGACATGATTCGCCAATGGGAGGCCTGAGAGAGGGAGAGAGATGCATACCCTCGTCCTATTACTGTAGATACCCATGGGATCCTTAGGCGGGTAGGCCTCCTCAAGTTCTATGAGGAGGCTACTTCCCTAAAGGCCCATAGTGTGTTTTTGAGATATCTTATCTGCAGGTGGAATTCCCACCGACATGCTTTCTAGGTTGGTCCTGACTAGTGGTGCACACCCACTGAGTAGGATATTTATTTTATTATAGGATTATCAAGGAGAGGGGTGGATTTTCCCTCATTCCCATACGTGCCAGCTGGTTGTGTAGCAGGGAGTCAGTTAGTTTACTCCCAGAGATACATTGGAGCACATGTACTGTCTCCTTCAGAGTTTTAGGTACCTGGAGGTCAGTTACGTATAGGTGCTTTTGGTAGACAGGACGTGCAGTGCCTCTCCCTTATCATCTCGACCATTTTGCACAACACTAGTGACGGGCAATGCATTAGTTGCTCACTTTTATATTATGTTGATTCTTTAGTAAAACAACCACGACTTGTCAGGTGGTCTGCCATTTTTTTGCAGCAGTTTTGTACAGCCTTAGATATATGTCGTGCTCATGCACAAGGGAGGGTCAACTTCCCTTTTTCTTCAGAGCTGTTTTGTTTATTTTTTGAGAGGTTTCCAGAGATGAGACCTAGTTTTGTTCGACAGCCTTGTAGGTTGATGTTTGAGGCCCAGATGCACATGTGGGAGCAGATGATGCCCAAGAGGGGAGACACTATGTTTCCAACCAGGATATCACATGATTCATTGGACTTACTAGCCAGTGTTGACGGGCTGCATCCCTTCATTATGGTCCCATGTCCTTATGCTGGATTAGATTGGCGAGGGTGTCCCAACATCCTCTTCACAGATGCTGAGGTGCCAGATGATAGAGGTAATATTACTGTTTTATTTATATTTATTCTAACATGTTCTTTAACTTATTTTTATTAAATTGTGTAATGAAATTGTCTAATTATTGTTGTGTACTTGTATATATTTTGCAAACATTGGCTCTTTTTATGGCGAGGAGATGTCGGATCCACCACATGATCCAGGTGTGGATCCTAATGATGACGATCAGGACATGGCTGATGCCGAGGATGATCACGATGAGGATGAGGTCGGTACAATAGAGAGACATGCTCATGCTCATGGTGCACCGGTACCGCCTTTTGCTAGGTGTGGTCGACCTGAGACTAGATATAGGATAGAGTTGGGCAACCAACTCTCTACATTGATTGTTGATGCGGGCATCATGCCCGCTCATTATAGAGACATACAAGGTGATGATAGACTATTACGGATGTGGAGAGGCATGTCGCATGACATGTACGGCCTAATCCGGCTTATCGTAGGAGCTACGACAGTTGTTACGTGATTGAAGAGGACTGCCCGTAGCTATAGGCGTATTTGAGCTGCGGCACGTGATGGACAGTCTTCGAGCAGTGACTCACATGCATCTCATGATCATTCACCTCGCGAAGCGCCTGATGAGCATGAGGCTCCACTGGCAGCATCTGACAGTCATCATGGAGATGAGGCTAGACCATCGGCCACGTCTAATCAGCAGCCTGCAGCATCCATCAGTACTAGTCATGATCATGAGCAGGTTGGACCATCGACCGTCGAGACTGCACTATTGACTGAGCAGGCCTCCACTACTACTGCTCATATTGATGTTGTACTACCACCAGCAGATGCATCCATCAATACTATTGATCATGATCATGAGCAGGCTCGACCATCCACTGTTGAGGCTGCACCCAACTTTACTAAGCAGGCATCCACTTGTACTGCTATTGATGTTGTTATACTACCACCAGCGCCTGATCCATGACATTTATATTACAGTTGTATATTCTTAACATTATATATATATATATATATATATATATATATATATGGTCCATGTATTTTATGTTCATGTTGCAGTTGTACTTAATTTTCATGTTGGTGATCATCATGATGTGGCGCATATTGTTAGGTCATGTTAGATATGTTCATTTAATGTTTAGCTTGCAGATAGATGTGTATATGTGATAGCATGAGTTATTTGACATATTGAGATGTATATTTAATGTTTGTGTTGTGATGATCTTAATATATAATGTTAATTTGATGTTTGAATGTATTTATTAGTCGAATATGATGTTTGTACGATGGTTATCATGATCGTAATGATGTTTATTAATTAATTTAATATTAAATGACCATGATATTTATTAAATATTATGTCGTGATTGTAATTGTAATTTAAATTTTAATTGTATGTAAAATTGTAAAATTGTATTTGTATTTGTACTTATTGTAATTTAAACTGTAATTGTATGTAAAATATTTATTAATGTAAAATTTTAATTGTAATTGTAATATTTAATTTATTCTGAAATGATTGTAATTATATATATGAAAAATTGTAAAATTGTAATTCTAATTCTAATTGTATGTAAATTTCACAAATTGTAATTGTATTTGTAATTGTAATTTTAATTGAATTGTATGTAAAATATTTGTAAAATTGTAATTGTAATTGTAAATGTAGTTCTATGTAAAATTGTAAATGTAATTGTATGTAAAATTCTAAAATTGTAATTGTAATTTTAATTGAATTGTATGTAAAATATTTGTAAAATTGTAATTGTAATTCTATGTAAAATTGTAAATGTAATTGTATGTAAAATTCTAAAATCGTAATTGTATTTGTAATTGTAATTTTAATTGAATTGTATGTAAAATATTGGTAAAATTGTAATTGTAATTGTAAATGTATCTATGTAAAATTGTAAATGTAATTGTATGTAAAATTCTAAAATTGTAATTGTATTTGTAATTGTAATTTTAATTGAATTGTATGTAAAATATTTGTAAAATTGTAATTGTAATTGTAAATGTAATTCTATGTAAAATAGTAAATGTAATTATATGTAAAATACTAAAATTGTATTTGTATTTGTAATTGTAATTTTAATTGAATTTTATGTAAAATTGTAATTGTAATCGTAAATGTAATTCTATGTAAAATAGTAAATGTAATTGTATGTAAAATTCTAAAATTGTAATTGCATTTTGTAATTGTAATTTTAATTGAATTGTATGTAAAATTGTAATTGTAATTGTAAATGTAATTCTATGTAAAATTCTAAATGTAATGGTAGGCAAAGGCTGCGGGCCTTTTAACACTGCGTCGGCTCTCTGCATCCACGGTGTGCATACAACATGAGACTCATGCCGACTACTGTAATTCTTGCACTGTTCGGAGTTGTTTGCCAGTAGCGAGTCTGCCTCCGAGTTTGAAAGCAAATGACTTTTCATTCTTTGTTGACGTCATTGTTTTTTTCAAACAAACACAAAACACAAAAAAGAAAGGCAATGTTTACGAAGGATTTGAAGCTACTTGCGCATACAATGTGTAAGCTTTTTCTCACAGGTATGGGCGATATGGACGATAAAAATCTTCTTTTTGTGGGGTTTCTGTCTGTTTCTGCTGAATGACAAATCTAAGTAGCTAGGGTTGAAGGTTTCAGTCAGTTTTCGAATGCACTCGGGGTTTTTCTATGTCGGTACAGGAGCACTATGCTGCTTGAGAAATAAAACATTTATGGGTTTTCGATTATGAGGGGTTGTCTATTAGTCGAGGATCAAGGATTGGGGGCTGTAGGTTTTCATTTTCTATATGATGACTGGCTTTTCCACATGGGACAGTAATATGTTATCGGATGTTTTCTTTCTTGGGCAAATAGTTTTTCTTATTATCATCGCAATTGTTATCCTTCATGCCACCATCTATTGTAATTTCTATCATATGAAAACAAAACATGTCAACCATAGGCGATAGAGGAAGATCAGAGGGGAAATATAATGCTCTGACCGACTGGTTTGTTTCCTTCCACACAAGTTGGGCTATATTTTGGCATAGATGCTGGGATTTCCTGATTATTTCAAAACCATGCAAAGATTTTGGGATAAAAGTATGTCATCAATGGTGTCGATGTAACGCATGTTTTTTTTGCTGCTGTGACTTTTGATCTCTGGTCTTTCCGGCAAATCAAATTCAAACTGTTTTTCCGGTGACGGTTTTCAAGTCCAGGTAAATGGGATATTAATGAACTGGGATTAAAATATTATGGTGGGGTGATCACTTGGTGCAGATGTGGTGATCTTACGGAAGATCATTTCGGCTGCTTGGGTGGATGATCATTAATACCTAGACAAATGGCATTTATTTTCTTTGGTTATAGCACTGGGGTGGGTAGATGATTCTACACTATGAGGATCATAGGGACATTTAATCTTCTGGGGGGCATAGATATTACTATCCACTTTTTGACACAATGGATGTACATATAATATTTTCATCCTCTATTCACTGTGAGGGTGACGTTTGGGGTTGGCTTCCTATTTATGTTTATATTTAGATACCTGTCAGGCTGTACTTGTATTGGATCCTGTCTCGATCTTACTTTCCCTTTTATCTTTGTTACTATACATCTATATGGACATCTGGGAAGGGGATAATTCTCTCTGTTGTATTTTGACATGATCTTTCAGGTCCCAATGTTTATTTGATCAGAAGATGACAATTTTCTGACTGTGAGAGTGCATTGGGATCTTCTTTATTTGCATTTTAAGTTTAAAGAAAACATTCCTCTGGTGTTTTTTCTCCGTATACTACATACTCGGCGGCGGGGATTTCACATCCCAAGTGGGTGGATTGGGACTATTTCCTTCCTGACGTCAACTTTCTGCTCGTCACAGCTATCGCCTTGTGGAATTATGCTTTTCACATCATGGATGAGCTAAACTTTGGGTTATCATTCGATACGTCTGCACATGAGGCTTTCATAGCGGCTACCATTGATGCGGAGCAGAGGGGATGCAGAGATGCGGAGATTGATGATCTCCTTATAGCATAATCTATATCATTCCCACCTGATTTCGATGGGGTTTCGCAGGGACGGAAGCCGGTGAAACAACATATGAACAACAGACAGGGCGGGGGGAAGAAGAAATCCACCTGTTATAAGCAGACGATGGTCATTAAAGAGATAAATCTGGAGTATGAGGACCTGTGTGTTAGGGTGGCAAGCCTGCAAAAGCGAGCATTGATCGGGAGGTGGATGTTTCCGGAGGGTGGCAAGATAGACATGGTGGTTTGGGTGAAACAGTTCTGGAAACTTATCATTGGATATTCCCCCAAGGTTAGTATGCTACTGAACAGATGGTTTAGCATCCACTTCATGAATGAGAAGGACATCTTTAAGATCATTCATAGGACCTGGGTTAGGGGTCGTAGCTTCATGCAGCTGGTTCCTTGGTACTTGGGTTTTAACCCGGTTATAAAAGCATCACGAAGTCGAGTTGTGTGGGTTAAGCTGCCGGGACTCCCACTTGAATTCTGGATGCTTAAGGTGCTTAAGGCGATCGGAGAATCCATTGGAAGTACCAAATATATCGACCCAAGTATTATCGGGGCCTGTGACAAGAAAATTGCATGGCTCTTGGTGGAGGTAAACTTTGCGGGCAGATTGTCGGGGGACGTGAACTTGGTCTGGGGACAACGTCGTCATCGCCAAAGGATTGAATTTTGGGGTATTCCTTTTCGATGCCTCAATTGTCATAGGACTGGTCACCTGCGGGATAGCTGCCCCATGCTACTTTGGAATTTCCAAACTGGTGCAGCCGGCATTTCGAGGTCACGACAAAATCATGCGGCTAATGGTACATCAGGTAGGCTGTTAGTAAGTAATTCTGGACCTTCACCCTCTGATAATGATGTTTACGTATCTGTTGGTGGACTCTCTGAAAGGACGACTCCTATCAATATTCATGAATGCAATACTAGGCCTGGTCAATCTGGGACTTTGATAACGGATTTAGCTAATACCACTACCACAAATGATGGGGAGCATGTGCATTTCATCTCATCTGTTTCTGTTCCATTGATCGACCCTCCTTATTTTCGACCCACTTATGTATCGGTGGGGGCATCATGCTCAGATCAAGCATCTATACCTTTGGGCCCGTCGCAAGTATCCCCATCCATGCCTCCTTTGGAATGCGCTTCTCCTCCATATCCGTCTTCGCCACACAAACCTGTGATCCTTCCCGACTCCCCTAGGAACTCCGTGGGCAGTGATATTAACTCACTCCTGGGTAAGCCGAATTTAGACCTGGCTGCTCTTATAGTTTTTGAAAAGGCTCCTTTAAACTTTGATATTTCCATCTCTCCAACTTCCGGAAATAACATCACTATCAGAAAGAATTTTAAATCTGGGTCTAGGCACTTTAGAGGAAGGGTCAAGACAAAATCTCTTTTTTGTGATGAAATTCAGGACCTTACGGACATTCCCATTTCGGTCGCTGATGGACTTGGGGGTGATTTTCAGGCGCTTAGAGCATGCAACCCGTCGGTGGTTCCCCGATGATCCATTTGTTATCTATGAATCTGCGAGGTTTGGGCGATGCCTCCAAGCAACATTGCCTAAAAGAGTTATTTTATTTTATTTTATTTATTATTATTATATTTTATTTTATTTATTTATTTTTATTTTTATTTTATTTTATTTTATTATTATTATTATTATTTTTTCTTCTGAATTTGTCTACTTCTAATATTGATACAAAAAGTTACAGAGAGGCCATGGCCTCAAAAAGTCTTGCCCAGAGTTGTGGCATTCGCCCAATTACATAACTGTTTTCAAACAGATAAACTTCAAAAGCCATAACTACACTATTGGTCCCAAACAAACAAGCAGAGATGTGCCGCCCACGCAGGGGAAACCGACGAATAAACCTTAGAACAAAAGTCTGAGCAGAGGAACTGATAAACATAAGAAGATTGTGAGACAAAAAGGAATTGAGCCCATTCGAGTGACTGGGAAACAAAAACCTTTGAAAGCAGACCTGATTAAGATTCATGAGAAGTGGGAGGTGATTCTTCGACGATGCGGTAGCCATATTTGTAAGGGTCTTCTTCCTTTGTCGGATGTCCTTCTTTGCCAGAGTAACAACCACGCTTGGGGTCGCTCGGTCCTGCCTGATGGCTCATGTCTTGAGGAGCATTACTGCTGGGAACTTTGCGCTTCAGGCAATCGGTTGGAGTAGTGTTGTGCCTGTCTTCCACCTTCTGCTCTAGAGTCACACCCAGAGTCGCGGCAACCACACTCGAAGAATCCTCTTGTAGCACGATGGTAACAGTAGCCATAAGAGTGGAATAACTGAAGGCACAGGGGAAACGAAACTGAGTTGTGTGAGACTGCACAGGGGTGGTTTGGTGAGAGCGCGCCTCAAAATGGGGCTGCCCACGACCACGTCCACGTCCGCTTCTTGTGTCGGGATAGCGATCAGTACAGAAATCCGAGGAGTAGGAAGAGGAACCAGAGGTTGAAGAGGAGGGATGGCGAACCACCCACCCACGAGTACTTCCTCGCCTGCAATGCATTCTGTGGCGTAATCTGGGCATAGTGTAAAGAACAAGCAGCGCGGAGCAAGTAGCAGCGCTGTGATGGCAGGGGAGGGAAGTAAGGGACCGAGCTTCAACCAGCAAAGGAGCGTCGGAATTGACGAAGGACGAAAGGCAATTGAGCTGGCAGAAGGGACTCTAAGAGACATGAATATCCAACAACATATCAATACAACATTCCAGAGCATAGCGCTTCCCAGTGCTGGTCCAAGAGCGGGGCTCTACGACAGCAAAGGAGCAACTCGAGCGCAGGGGAGGAGCATGAATGAGGCTAGGAGGAGGCGCCATGGTTGAAGAGCTTGCGGGCTAGTATGGAGGGACGAGCTGCATTAACGCAACATTGAAGGTGATGGCAGAGGTTTTAATGTCATACATCGCGCGAGGCTGGGTGGTGGTGGTAAGAAACCACGCGCCAATCCACAACGCCGCCCACGTACAAATCATCGGACTAATCACCCGCATCCGGGATTATTATTATTATTATTATTAATTTATTTTTTAATTTTTAATTTTTATTTTTATTTTTATTTTTCTGCGGACCCTATTATCATCATGTGTCAAGAAACGCTTTGTTGCAGAGATAGAGCTATACATTCTTTTCTGGCTATTAGACTTGGGGGCATGCTACTGCGATCGAGGCTTTGGGACATTTGGGTGGTCTTATTGCTATATGGAATCCTATGATGGTAAATTTTCGGGCATATAGTTTTTTTGGGGGGAATTTTACTTAATGGTAATATTAGAGGGGTTGGGGGAAACTTCAATATTATCAACCTATATGCTCCATACCAAAATAGGAACACCTTCTGGGTTCGTCTATAGAGATCGGGAATTCTCTCCATGAAGAATCTGATTATTATGGGGGACTTCAACTCCACATTACACACTGATGAATCATGGGGCACCAAAGCCAGATGTGACCCTTTGGCTACGCTTATAGGAGATATATTTGATTTATCACACATCACTGATATACGTCCGAACCCTCTCATTCCTACATGGACAAATAAAAGAGTTGGTGATGCTTTTATTGGTAAAAGGCTTGACAGAGCTATGGTGGCTATTGATCTGATAAGCGCTCATGGACGTCCTAGATCAACGGTTCTAGTGTCGGATATATCGGACCATATGCCCATTCTACTATCTTGGCATTTGGGCGAGCGAACCAAGGGGTCCCTTTTAAATTCAATCGAGCTTGGTTGGAGGATGTGGAGTACTGTGAGCTCATTAAAAACCTCTAGAATGACGATGCTAGGGTGGGGGAAGCTGTTGATTGGGAGTGTTTCCATAAAAAACTACAAAGGATTAAGAATGCCACCAAAGATTGGGAGATAAAAAAAAAAACAAGCTCTCAGGGTTGAACCTAGATTTATCTCTGACAAGCTCAAAGGAATATTTTCGGACTTCATTAATAATGCTCCAGATGTAGCGACATATGAATTTATGCAAGCCTTGCAAAAGAGGAAAAAATAGATCCTTAAAATTGAAGAACTAACTTGGAAGCTAAAAAGCAGAAATACATGGCTTAAAGAAGGGGATCTTAACACTAAGTTCTTTCATAAATGTGCAAATGATAGAAAGAACAGGAATGCCATATGTTGCATCCAAATATCAGATGGCACTTTTGCAGCTACTACAACCGAGATTTAGCAAGAGGCTTATTCACACTTCTCGACCTTCTACCAAGCGGAACGGGGGATTGACGTTGTTTTTCAGAGTTGGGTTTTACAAAATATTCCTAGAATGTTTTATGGGGAGGCCATCAAATCCATTAATGAAAAAATTCAGTTGATGAGGTGGAAAAGGTTCTAAAATATTTTGCACATGACAAGTGCCTGGACCGGATGGTTGGCCGACATAATTCTTTCTATTCTTTTTTGATATCATGGGGCCTGAGATTGCGGGGATTGTGGAGTTAGGCAGGATGGGAGGTCACATACCATCTAATATGAATGCTACATTCATCGCGCTCATCCCTAAGTCATCTGAGCCAAAGACCTTTAGGGACTTCCAGCCAATTTCTCTTTGCCATATCATATACAAAATATCTTCCAAGATCATTGCAAATAGATTAAAGGAGACTCTTTCGAGGTTCATTTCAAAAGAACAATATGGTTTTCTCAAGGGGCGATCTATTCATGATGCTATTGATATTGCACAGGAGGTGATGCACACAATGCATTCTGACAAAAGAGAGGCTCTTATTATGAAGATTGATTTGCATAAGGCCTATGATTGTCTCGATTGGTCATATATTCGGCTTGTCTTACTCAAAGTTGGTCTTCCTATTGGGATAATTCGTTGGATTATGGCATGTATATCCATGGTGAGATATGCGATGATCATTAATGGCATGCCTACACCCTTTTTTGAACCCGGAAGGGGGCTACGATAGGGATGTTCTCTGTCTCCGCTCATTTTTATTTTGGTAATGGATGGCTCCAGCAATCTTATGCACATGGCTTTGAGAGAGGGATATATTTCTGGTTTGTCCTTTTCGGACGCGGTAAGTACCACACATTCTCTTTTTGTAGATGATATGCTATTATTTGGTACTCTTAAAAGGAATCATTAGTTCTATATACATTATATGCTCTCTCGATTTGGCTCTGTGACGGGGTTCCGTATCAACAAAATTAAATCCTTTCTCCTTTATGAGTATGGTGACATGGATGAGATTACTTTCATTGCTGACTTTCTCGGAATAAATATCATGGAGGCATATGAGGGTCTTCATTATCTTGGTTATAAAATCAAGTCATGTGGATATAAGAACAAGGACTGGATGTGGCTGGTGGACAGATTCAGGGGTAAGATAAATAAGTGGACACATAGGTGGTTATCGTTGGGTGACATGATTATCATGATCCAGGAAGTTCTCTCGCAATTACTGGTCTATTGGGGGCATTTATTTTTCCTCCCTGATCATATTATTGCCATGATAAATCAGATCCTCACACAATTTCTATGGGGGGGCACGGCTATGAAGCAGAAGTATCATCTATGTAAGATGGACTTATTATGCCGCCCCAAACAACATGACGGTTGGGGGATACTAAACCCTAGTGTTTTCAACAAAGCTTTGTTGATGAAGTCCCTTTGGCGGGCTATATCTGGTACAGGTATCTGGGTTGACATTATCAAGTGTAAATACTTATTTGGTAATGCTTTGCAGAGCATATATTGTCGGGAATTTTCATTCCTGCGGACCATGTCGACCATTTGGTGGAGCTTCAAGAAGGTTATGATGTTTATGGCTGGACGTTTGATATGGTGCTTTGGGGATGGTAGACGCATCTCTTTGGGTTTTGATGGCATTCTTGGTGTGCCTAGGCAGACGCAACCTTCCCCCTAACTTATCCATCGTCTTGTTCACTGAGGATTTATATTCTTATCACAGACCATCTATTGCTGGTCTCATGGCGCCCCTGTTTTCAAATTGGCTGAATATTTGGGACTGTATAACAATGATGCGGAGGACTGGGTCACTTTCTCAGATGTAATAAGGGTGGCTGGGATATGCTATTCACCTGAAGGAGATCACATTGTATGGGATGGGCCTACAAATGGTTGTTTTGTGATAGTTAGGGATATATATGACCACATTAATTTTAGTTTATATGAGGACCAATTCTCCAGGATCTTTTGGCCTTTTTGGCAAAGAAAAATGCCTACTAAAATTATTCTATTCAGGTGGCTGGTATGGAGAAAGAAGATACTTACTTGGTATTCTCTTATCAGAAGAGGCACTATGGGACCAAGTAGATGTGCTATATGTTGTCAACAGGAAGAATCTGCAGATCATATTTTTTTCCAATGCCCCATTATATCCTCTCTTTGGAAGCTGTTCAGTCGTTTTTTCATGGATTATTTATGGGTCCCTAAGGATTTCATCAGCTCGGCTTTGGCTTGGGACAAATTATCCGGTAAATTGAAATCTCTCCCCTTCTATCTTATATGGGAAGTTTGGCTCGCACGTAATAGGCTCATCTTTGAAAACATACCCTTTGAGATTCTATCCATTCATGCTGCCATTATGAGATGGATTGAGGATTGGGTTCCTGCTGGGGTTGGTATTGTGGATGGCTCTCGTCGGCTTCACCCTCATGAGATTTCGCTTCCTGCCATATTTTTTGATGGAGCTTGCATTGAGGGAAAATTAGGATGTGGGGATTGGATAAAAATTTCTCATAGGGAAAGAATCCATTTATACTGGAATGGGGGTTCGGGTACCAACAACAAGGTGGAGCTTATGGCTTTATGGGGTGGCCTTCTTGCGGCTATCTATCTAAATATAAAGGAGGTCTACATCTATGGTGATTCTAGCTTGATTATTGGGTGCATATTTGGTCACCTCAAACTCGCCAATCGAGGTTTACAAGGTTGGTTTAGAAGGACTCAAAGGTTGTGGCAACGATTGAACAGGCTACCAATATGTCATGTTTATAGAGAAAACAACACAAGATTAGATGGTTTATCTAAACGAGGTATCAATGCTAATTTTGGGGTTTTGTAGGTATCACAATTTTGGGACGGTAATCAAATTTGGAATAACACTATTCCGATTCCATAGTTGCTAGTATTTTATTACAAGCGAGCCTGTTTACCATGTCTTCATGTATTGGGTAATCTTACCCAACTGAATCCAGATATCTTCTCGATGCTTCTATATGATAAGCGAGGCGGACATGGTCACATGAAAATCACATTTATTTAATGCTGGTTATCATCCTCAAGCGAGCCTATTTTATGTTTTGTTTTTATTTCACAGTAGCTGCTTCATGCAATGTAATTTGGTCTATGTCTGGTACATGTCAAGGTATAATAGTTTTGAATTACTGCTGTCATATTATAGGTTTTAATATGGTATGTGTGGAATGACATGATGCTAACACAAAAATAGTTTTCTGACATGCCGAAATATGGAAAATTATCTCTGCTTTTAGCCATCCAATTATGATATCTTGGCTTAGTGGTTGGAGGTCTCTTTTCTTTTTTAGAAGGGATGCTTTTGGATAGTATGCCGGCTCTGAAAATCAAAGGTTTCATTGTTGTATTAACAGCATCGAATGTAATGTCTGGACTGATGTACTGTTTATATTTTTAATATACAGTGTTTTTTTCTTTCTGGAAAAAAAAAATATTCTAAAATTGTAATTGTTTTTGTAATTGTAATTTTAATTGAATTGTATGTAAAATATTTGTAAAATTGTAATTGTAATTGTAAATGTAATTCTATGTAAAATAGTAAATGTAATTGTATGTAAAATTATAAAATTGTAATTGTATTTGTAATTTTAATTTTAATTGAATTGTATGTAAAATATTTGTAAAATTGTAATTGTAATTGTAAATGTAATTCTATGTAAAATTGTAAATGTAATTGTAATTCTAATCATAATTCATGTATGTGAAATTAATGTAAAATTGTAATTGTAATTTTAATTCTAATTGTAATTGTAATTATATGTAAAATATTTGTAAAATTTTAATTCTATTAATGTGAAATGATTTTATTAAAATATTTAAATTTGTAAATTTGCAAATAATTGTAAAATAACAAATCTAGAATAATACGAATTTTTGTAACATTATAAAGTTTAGAAAATAATGAAAATATATTCATGTAATTTATAATAATTATTATTTTATTATGATCTTACATAAAAAAAAAAGAACTTTATACAGTCTAGTGCACTTATCATCCTAACACGCACCTGTGCGTCGTATTAAGAAGATGCACCGGTGCGTCACAACTCTTCCACACTGGTAACAAATAAACACAACTCTATTTTCTTTAAGTGAAAAAAAAAATGGCAATTTGAAAAATGAGCGGAAAAATATTTTCGAAAATCTAATTTCATAAAATAATTCTTTAAATACTAAACACTTTTCATTATTTTACTATTTTTGCTAAAATTTTCAGCCAGATATTTGCAGGAGACAGACCTGGAGCAAGAGAGCACGAGGGCACTGTGGAACAGTGAAATACGTTCGAACAGAAGTATTCAGACAATCAGAAACCAAACCTCTGGTGATTCAAACCCTGTATCATAGAATTTCAAACCATCTTGTGATTAAATTTGATTATTTTTTTTACTTCTTTTTTTCTGCAATTTTATCCATTTTTACCCTAAATCCTTCATTTTTTTATTTTTCCCCTTTCTTCTCTCTGTGATTTCAGAATTAAGATTTTTCATTTTAGATTGACGTCCAACCCATGGGATGACTTGCATAGTCGGATCCCAATCCATTTGGCCATTGCGTGAATTTTTGAAAAAATAGATTTTTATTTATCGGTGCGCCCTGCGTATGCTACCACACCAGTGCGTTATATTATACAGTGCACCGGGCAAGTACTATGTAGTAAAAAAATTGAAAACCTTTTTTCTAAATCCATGCCCCAAACCTGAAATAGGGCACTTGTGCTCCATTTAACTAGGCAAGCACCGTACGGTGTATTACACCGTTTTTGTGGTGCTTTTATAATACCCCACGCAACATTAGGTCTATTACATTGTTTTTTGCGGTGTGTTTATAATACCCAACGCACCATACGGTGTATTATACTGTTTTGCAGTGCGTTGTTAATATCCCCACGCACTGGCTGCGGTACGGACCTCATGAAAGATGCACCAGTGTCTTGAGATTTATTTTGTACCTGAAAAGTTGAGAATTTATTTATAAATATATTAATGAATGATATGGTATAGGTTTCAGATTGATAAAGAAATGACTGACAAGAGATCAAGTAACAAAAATACTGTTAACACATCAAGAAAAACAAAAAAGACAAGTTCTTTGTAAATTCTTTATAAAAATTATTATTTTTGAACTATATGTAAGTTTAACTGATATGTATTGTTTACTGTGTATCATGTAGAGCCACAAAATGACGAAGCTCAATATCATTATTTTTTATCTAGGACCATAAGAGCGTAAAATTTTAATGGAAAAATTGCAAAAAGATGAATCAGGTGAATGAAAAAATACTATCAATCCAATATGAGTTTCTTTTTTTAAATATCATTAATAATATACTTAAAATTATTAGATAACATGGGTCAAACAGTCTACTAATTCATATCTATTTAATGTTCTACAGGGACCAACAACTCAGAAAAGAAATGTTATTTTAAGAAAATAAAAAAAATAGAACATGCAAATGAAAATGAATTGCTCCTTAGCTCATCTGGAGTGGTGCTGGAAGTTAACGAAAGAGGGAAAAACTTTTACAAAAGTTTGAAGGATCTAGTGGAATGAATGTATAGATGTTCTTTCCAACAACAACAACCTGCTTCAAATGTAATATGTAATCATTGAATTTTTCGATCATTAGGTACAATAAATAAACAATTTAGCATTAAATATTAATTTTCAAGATTTTTCTTGCAGAAAAGAAAAGAAAATGGAATCCATTCAGCACATAAAACAGGATGACAAGGAAGAAAAGTGTTGATCTCTAAGTTTGTGAGTAATTGTTACTTCCTTATAACAACTTAAATAGATTTCATTTTTGTATTTTTTAAGTTGTTTTACAAAAATAATCATTGAATGTCTTCAAATAGATGCTAACATACAAAGAAGAACCATTAGACGAATTGATTGAAATTGGGTTAAATATGGGTTGTGAGTATATGTTGGCATATCATAATTTAATTGTGGAATTTGTAAGCATCTATCGATCTTGTTTTACTTAGCTCCGTCTATAATTAATAGAACAGCAAGTTGATAGCAAAGAAAATATATGATTTATATGTGGGGTATAAAACTTGCACGAAACAAAGTATCGAACTATGCCAACAAATGAATTGTTGAAAGATGGCATGAAATTTGGTTTTAAAAGAATGTGTATAGTTCACGAGTCAATTCTTGCTATGCTACATTTATTTTCTATTTAAATTGATGTATGTTATTTAATATCACAATTTTGATTAATCTCACCAATGTATATACAGTCATTACACTTTATTTTTATGTTTGTGGATAGAATTTGAAGAATAAGAAAACAATCAACATCGTGAACAAAGCATTCTGTAAAATAACCCAAGTCATGGAAGTAGCTCTAACAGTGATAGCATTTCAATTGAATAATGATGATCACTATGTTTAGATATCAAAGAAAGGCGTTGTATTTTTTGAAATATTTGTCTGTGAAATTAGGAATTTTGTTTAATGTAATGGACATAATGTCCCAATTGAAAGACAAAGGGTTACAAATAATTGTCCCATTTTTTATGACAAAGACTGTCTTATATATATATAGTAAAATATGTTTTAATTTATTCTATTGAAAAATATATCTACTGATATAAGTTTTCATTAATGCTTCAAATGTACTCATTAAAAATTGACCATATGAATATTGTTATAAGATATATATGTGTCGACTCTTGATGAATAATGAATTTTAAAAAACCACAATAATTCTGATATGATATAACAAATTAATCCAAACAACACATTCAAATGCATTAATAAAAATGTAATTAATATGAATATTGTTATAAGATGTATCGACTTTTGATGAATAATGAATTTAAAACAATCACAATAATTGGATTGTCACAGATCGATGTTTAAAAAAAAAAAATGAAAACCAGTGCGAGTCAGTACTGTCAACCGATGCATTTATGTGCCTATACGCACCAATGCCTATATGCACCAGTGCGTTTATGATCTATGGGCACCGCACAAATATCGATACTAGTTATAAATATCGATGTGTTTGTGTGATACTGTGTACCAGGGCATTTATGTATCTATAAGCACCAATGCATTTGTACGATCCATGTGCACCATACGAATACCGATACCAATTATAAATCTAGGTGCCTTTCTATGATACGGCGCACCGGTGCATCATAAAGGTATACGCACCAGTGCATTGATACAACCTATGGGCACCGTTCAAATCCCAAGACCAATTAGAACGGCCCCGTGCGTTGTATCACCAACACTATGTCTGGTGCTATTTTATACCTTAACGACCCGGTGTTTTCTCCTTTGACCACCCCGGGGCTCTGGCTACAGGTACGCATCGGTGCGTTAAATCCTGATTAGCGCATCGATGAAAAAACATCCATAATAACCTCTGGCCGCCCATTTTTTTTAAGTTGTGTTGAATTTCCATTAAAAGCTTTGCCAAAACCTCCGTTCCCAGAAACGGATGTGGTAGCATATGTTTTTTTGACAATTTTGGCCAATTTTATAACACTAAAAACCTCCTTTCTAACCTCCGTTAGAGGGTCTTTTCCTTGTAGTTTTTGCACTAGTTGATTCACTGTTGTATGTTATTCCATTGTGCAAAGTGCTTGTGTTGTAGCATTTGAGTGTGTTTGTAATAGTGATATTAGACTCAAACTTGATTCTTAAGTGTCGTGGAAAAATACACATGATATCAAAGGTACGTTGAAGGGATGGTGGATCAGAGTGTCCACAACGAAGTGACTCAAAGGGAGATGAGATTGTCTATAGCATGGAGCAGAAGGTTCAACTAAGGGCATGGAGATGTGATATCGATTGGCTAGGTGGAAAGATAGGTTTGGATTTCTAGTGGATTAGTGGAAAACTTGGTGAAAAACAATTTTTTATAGGATAGGTTGCAGATCATGGAATTCCGATGACTTGTCATGGATCGTTGGCACTGCTCAAAGGATGCTTTTTCATGGAAGAGTTGGCTTCATGTGATGGGCAAGATAATCGCAAGCTAGTATCTTCATTGGGTCGTGAAGTTGCACATTCAAGATTGGAGCCATGTGCATGTGTAGTGTTTGATCCAGGAGGATGAGATTGCTTGTTGAGATAAGTTATGATGGCGATTAGGCCAAGTGTTCAATTGTAGCTCAAACTGACCTTGGAGGACACAATATCAGTAGCAGTATGAGCTAGTGGAAGTATTGTAGACTCAGAGGGAGTCTAGCTTCAAAGGGAGATGCCCAAGTTTGAATCTTCAGGTTTTGATGAGATTCAGGCGGAGACACTACCGAGACGAGTGTGGTTCATTCTACAAGGTATGTTGCAGTGGTGAACAACAGAGATTGGGATAGTTTCACCAATGATGATGGTTACTTCCATGTAGTGGAAGTACCTCCCTCGCTAAGAGGGAGTGTTGATTTTTGTAGCTTGCGAGTTACTCTGACACCTTAGGGCACTGGGTTTGGGAGAAGCTGACCCACAATGGCTTTGTGGGAAGTGTACCCAAGCAATGGGTTGTGCACCCAAATTTGTGGGCATGAAACCTGTTTGGTGTTAAAAATGCCCATGTTTTCATCTTTCAATATCACCATTCATACCATAAAACGCTATGTTTTAACTTGTTCCGTACCCTAAATTCATAACTTGCCGCATAATATATGGTTGGTTATCATTAGTTTTCTTATATTTTCTATGATTAAAGATGATTTTTTCATGATTTACTAATGACGGTTTCATTAAGTTCATTTGTCGAAAAGTTCCATCGTTGAAATTCTTCACAAGGAAGTTTAACTAGTTACTACATATTTGAGTACGGAACGAGATTGCTATAGGTGAAAACATGATCCAATGGTAAATAATATCGAAATTCCAACACATGGTTTTTGTTCAGAGCTCCCTCATTCAGGTAACCTAGAAACAGTTTGGAAAAATTCAACATAATGAAGGAGTTACTGTCCGAGGAATATTACAATGTAAATGTAATCATGTTGAATGTGAACGACTTGGCCAATTCATATTTGGTTGTGCACGCCTTGGTTGAGCTAAAAACGGAAACGGTTCCTACATTCTTGCCATGATCAGCCCAACCGTGACCCATTTGAAGGCTCTCCAAAAGAATTAAGAATATCATTTGTTATATTGTTGTTATGATTATTTGGCAAATAGTTATGCTTGGCTTTATCAATAGCTCTGTATAAAAAGCCAGCGCTCTCAAGGAGGGAAACAATAGGGTGGAAACAGTAGTAGAGGCTACATGATATATGAATCTGCATGGTTTTGCTGCACGGGAGAGATGAACAGGGATAAGGCTATCAAGGAGTTGAAGCTCTGCCCTCAGAAACATTGAAATGATGTATATGTCCTTTGAATTTACATTCTGAACCTCAATATATAAGCTTGATTCGAAATTTAATTTTCTGTGAGTATGATGATTTTCTTTAGTTTTTAACAGTATTTATTTAATTTTACTTGTCCCGGGTGTGGCAAGGGCCGACCACAACTTGAGATCAAGTTTCTCAATTCGAGAAAGTTTTAGATTTATATTTTCTGTGTGGATTGGTTTTCAGATTGAAAATCCATATTTATCATAAGAATTGTGTTTTCTATTTAGAGCTTTGTATTATTACTTTGAAGGACAAATGCTTCTTTGATGATTGTAGCATTGTTGGATTTCGTTGAGGTTTCCATTTTGTGCTTGAGTAATACTTGTGGAGATATCAACCAATTGAATTCCCGTAGAGAATATTATGAGATTAATTACCATATGTTGAGAAGATTAATACATTGTTTTGAGTTAGATGAATTGCAATGTGTTTAATGCAGTAACTCACTAAGTTATAGGACTGAATTGAGGATTTTATGCAGATTTAATTATCACTGTTAAGTACAAAACCTGCAATTTCTTGCTCGTTGTTGTTAGTACATGAATGTGAGTAGTATGAAGTATGTCAAGATATTTGAAACAATTCTTATTTGAATATTAGCCCAGCTAATTGAATTATGTTCTCTTGTTGTTTGATAGCACGAATGTCTCTTTAAGAAAAATAGAGTGTGAGTTAGGATGTGTGAGCCTAGTTCGAATAGTTTTTAATTTCATTCCCATTGCTTTTGAAGTTTCATTATGTTTTAGAAAAAATAGAAATTAAGTTTGATTTTGTAAGGAGGAATTGTAGTTTGAACATTGATTAGTTTAGTTTTCAATGGTAAGTTTAGTTTCCATTTATTTTAGATTTTTAGTTATTAACTCGCCATTCTACACTTAAACATGTCCTAAAATAATATGTTTTATATAAATGACCAGTGATCTCATAATGACTTTGTGTGGATTTATAACACAAATCTCTGCTCTGCCCCTCAAGGAAAGAACCGAGTCCCTTTTAATTGCCATCGAATCTACCATTTGATCCTAACATGGCATGCCTTGTTTTCTTTCCATGAATGAATTGAATTCATTTAACTTGTAAATAATTTTGAGTTCAGTCGTTACAATTCAAATTAAGGATTTTGAGTTATATTGTGATCTTAGATGTTTGATTGAAGAATTACCATTTGTGTTTTAGATTGAGTTTGATTGCAGTTTAATTGTGAGATTATAATTGCATTTTATTTAAGTTTTTAATACTGTTGGGTGATTGTTTTTCTTGTTTATATTCATAGGATATAATAGTGTGATTAGAAGCCAACATTTGCAATGATTTCATTTACAGTTATTTCATTTGCAATGATTTTGTTATTAATTCATTTTCATTTATTTAGTTAAATAACATGGTTTTGTTTTAATTTCAATCATAGTAATTTCATTTACGACGATTTAGTTACTGATTTCATTATTATTTCCATCACAGTAATTTAGTTAATGATTCAGTTAATAGCATAATGGCATGATTTTTATTGAGTAGTTTACAAACAATTTTATTGGATTGTGTGATCTAGTGAAGTAGAATAGAGTAGTTTTTGGACATAGTGTGATTTAATTTAAGCATTTCCGATATGGTTAATTCAAGCATTCCTGGTGTGATTCAATACAAGTTATTAAAGTAGAATTTCCAGTGTGATTTAATTTGATTCATTAGAATATCATAGGGTAATTCAAAATTAGTTCAATTTCCAGAACAATAGCATAGGTTTGGTTTTATAAGCAGTGTGACATCAATTCAATTTCGTTTATAAATTTAGGGAATTTTGTTAAGATTTAATTTTTTCTTTAAAAGACCATTATTAAGGAAACTTATATACTCTGTCCAGTAAGCTGAGCCAAAAACGTAGTACAACCCGTGTTTACGACTCCCGGATTGACATTTAAATATTAAGAGGTTTAATTGCTAATTAAAACTCTCAACATTTTGGCGCCATTGCTGGGGAGTTGTATTTTGGTTCAGGTAAGGTTTTTATTATAGAGTTTTAAAGGTATTGCAGGGAAGTCAGAAAGTGGAGAGAGTATGGTAAGATGTGAGTGAAGAGCCACGCATCCACTATGGTGGGGTTGCTCCAAAGTCTGATCTCTTTTGCTTATCTTTGAACTTTTATTTCCTTTCCTTTATGCGTAGAAGTAAAAGCATGCCTTAGAATAGTCTGAAATATTATATAAGAGATTTCATTTCCGCATTTCATATAATTCGCAAAGTGTGTAAATCTCACAGACTTAGTAAGGCACATCTACAGGAACCATAACTAAGCCTCACAAGCGGCATAGGCCTTAGAATAGTCTGAAACATTCTGTGAGACATTTAATTTCTGAATTGTTTTGCTTTCAATAGATTAAATATTACTTCGATCCAACATTTTCCCCAACATGTCGTTCCCTTCCTTTTAAGAAAATTTATTTCTTATGAAAGTGTGGTGAGATTTATTTCAGCCAAAATCTTATTAAATTCATTTATCTTCATATTCCAATCTTTAACGTTATATGATATATTGTTTTTTTTGGGTACTGTAAGAACCCCCGTTACTAATCTGTGTGTGGAGACAGGGACTATCAATCAACCAGATGGAATTGAAGATGATAACAATTATGAAGGACCTCTCTCAAGCCTTAGCAGCTGCTGGGATCTTTATCTCTACCTCTCAAGAAGAGAACTTCTTGACAATAGTCAAGAAATTTTCCATTTCTCCACCAACACGAGACGATTTGGAGGTCTCTTTTGATTTCCCTTACCAATAATCTAAGGAGAAAAATGAATCATGCACTATAATCAATGGAGAACATCCACTAGAACCTAAGATCGAGGAGTTCTTGACATGTATATCAGCAGACCCATAATGTAATCAAGAGGCTACTCACCCTAAGGAGGACAATCGACATGACATGGAAGAAGAGGATGTGCATCATGGGCCAAAGAAAGAAATGGATCAAGACTACCTTGATTGCATCAAACATTGGTTCCGAACAACGACTCAAGCGAAGCATCATTCTCCTCTTCTAAAACTCTTGTTGTCATATCATTTACATTTGTTGGGTTTTCATGCTCATGCACACTTCCAATTTTATATGTTAAATCTGAGCATGAATATATATTTGTACTTGATCCACACATGGCTTCATTGGAAGTAATCCTTCACTTGAAGTATTTAATATCCCTTTCTTTAGTATAATAGGAAATTTTTTATTGTAATAAATAAAGGAAAAATAGTAAAGAGAAAAATAAGTCCTTTTGTGAAAACCAGCTTGTCTGGCGCATTTGGACAGAGGCTTTTCTTGAAAACCAGGTAACTGGGGGAAATGTTCTCAATAAAGTTTTGAAATATTGTATTAGCTCTTTCCAACCATGTAATCTTCATATGATTATGTATGCACTTGCATCGGTTGATGTGCGATTCCTTAAAGCCTACCTGCCGATAGACCTTGTCCCATCGACCTCAGCAAATTATCTGGGGTTGAGGTTAGAGTTAGATAAGGTATCTGGGAGCCCTCATGCCTTAATGGCAGGTATCCTTGTCATTTTCCAAGGGAATTCATTAATGTTTATTGTCAAAATAATTCTACAATCCATTCGACTTCAAAAAATCCATTCATGGCTAGTAGAACGTACCTAGTGCATTGATTCCCATTATTATTAAAGGTGGAATATCTCACATTGGTTAACGACCCTCCTCAATGGTTGGTAATCCAATGATTCTTGATTATGTTCAACATCAACACCACTCATTCACATATGCAAGATTTCACAATGGATTGTAGCGAATGAAGACCATGTATTTTGAGATCTCAACACAAGTTTGCAGCAGTTTGGTTCTTTGTAGTAACATTTCATTTTCTTGTAGCAGTCATATTGTTTCAATAAAGGTTTCCATATAGCAGTTTGATCATCATTTGCATCAGTCACCTTCCTTCTTTGTTTGGGGACATGCAAATACTCAGACATGGGGGAGAAGGGGGGCTTCATTTTTCAGCCTTTTTTACTATCTTCAATTCAGCCTTCTCCAACAGATCCATATCAATATAGACATCAAATCTAGTCATTCCATCTCCAGATCAACACTCATTCCAACTCCAACTTTCATCCATGTTCTGGTTCATCTTCCACTTCATCCTACAACAACAAGTACATCAAAATTAAAGGTAACCTAACGTAAAGCTGGCTTAATATTATTTAATTCATTAGATATTGAAGAAATCTTTGATGATTAACCACCACATATTCCATTTTCCATATACCCTTCATTTGAAAATTCCTCATTCATAATAGAATGCATGCTACTCTAATAAGGTCACACTCATGAAAAGAAAATATATTGGTTCATATAAGCAAAGCGGAAACTATAGTGTCTTCCCCTCATACATTCATAAATATTGTTAATTGAATGTATTCAATAAAGGATGAAGTCATTGATGCCCTTCATAAAGGGACCATCCATAAGCATTGGCCTCACAAGAGTAGCATATGCAACCACCTCATCTCATCCATTATCTCCATCACCACCTCATATCATCCACCATTTCCATTATCACCTATCATCTCATTCATAATTTCCTCTTACCATATCTATTGCTTATTCTCAATTTGTATCACTCTCAAAATTAAATATATGGCATTCAAATAAGAATGGTGTTGCTCCACAAGAACCAACACCCTCAAATATCCACGCAGTGTTGCTCCAAAAGAACCTACCCTACCCAAATACACGATGCCATGAAATCCATAAATGAGAAAATTACTTGTTTGCATGAGAACATGCCAATCGTCAAGCATGGGGGGATGTTGGGCCTTAAAAATTCCCATGTTTTCATCTTTCAATATCACCATTCATACCCTAAAACACTATGTTTTTAACTCGTTCCGTACCCTAATTCGATAAATTGCCACCAAATATATATTTTACACTCACCCTAATTCCATAACTTGCCACCAAATATATATTTTACACTCTATGGCTGGTTATAATTAGTTTTCTTAGATTTTCTATGATTAAAGATGATTTTTTCATTATTTACTAATGATAGTTTCATTAATTTCATTTGCCGAAAAGTTCCATCGTCGAAATGCTTCACAAGGCAATTTAACTAGTTACTGCAAAGTTGAGTACGGAACGATATTGTTGTAGGTGAAAATATGATCCAATGGTAAAGAATCTCGAAATTCTGACATGCGATTTTTGTTCAGATCACCCTCTTTCAGGTAACCCAGAAACAGTTTGGCAAAATTTGACATAATGAAGGAGTTACAGACAGGGGAATATTCCAATGTAAATGTAATCATGTTCAACGTGAACGACTTGGCCAATTCAGATTTGGTTGTGCACGCCTTGGTTGAGATAAAAAGGGAAACGGTTCCTACATTCTTCCCATGATCAGTGCAATCGTGACCCATTTGAAGGCTCTCCAGAAGAATTAAGAATAACATTTGTTAGATTGTTGTTATGATTATTTGGCAAATAGTTATGATTGACTTTATCAACAACTTTGTATAAAAAGCCAAAGCTCTCAAGGAGGGAAGCAATAGGGGTGGAAACAGTAGTAGAGGCTACATGATATATGAATCTTCATGATTTTGCTACATGAGAGAGTTGAACAGGGATAAGACTATCAAGGAGTTGAAGCTCTGCCCTCAACAACATTGGAATGATGTATATGTCCTTTGAATCTACATTCTGAACCTCAATATATAAGCTTGATTCGACATTTAATTTTCTATGAGTATGATGATTTTCTTTAGTTTTTAACATTATTGATTTAATTTAACTTGTCCCAGGTGTGGAAAGGGCCCACCACGACCTGAGATCAAGTTTCTCCATTCGATTAAGTTTTTGATTTATATTTTTTCTGTGGATTGGTTTTCAGATTGAAAATCCATATTTATCATAAGAATTGCGTTTTCCATTTAGAGCTTTGTATTGTTAGTTTGAAGGACGAATGCTTCTTTGATGATTGTAGCATTGTTGGATTTTGTTGAGGTTTCCATTTTATGCTTAAATAATACTTGTGGAGGTATCAACCAATTGAATTCCTATAGAGAATAATATGAGATTAATTACCATGTGTCAAGAAGATTAATACACAGTTCTGAGTTAGACAAATTGCAATATGATTATTGTAGTTACTCACTAAGTTATAGGACTGAATTGAGGATTTTATGCAGATTTAACTATCACTATTAAGTACTGAACTTGCAACTTCTTTCTTGTTGTTGCTAGTACATGAATGCGAGTAGTATGAAGTATGTCAAGATATTTGAAACAATTCTTATTCGCAGATTAGCCCAACTGATTGAATTCTGTAGTCAGATGTTCTCTTGTTGTTTGATAGCACAAATGTCTCTTTAAGAAAAACAAAGTGTGAGTTAGGATGTGTGAGCCTAGTTCGAATAGTGATTGATTTCATTCCCATTGCTTCTGAATTTTGGTTATGTTTTATAAAAAATAGAAAATAAGTTTGATTGTGTTAGGAGGAATTGTAGTTTGAACATTGATTAGTTTAGTTTCCATTGGTAAGTTTAGTTTCGATTTATTTTAGAGTTTTAGTTATTAACTCGTCATTTTGTACTTAAACAGGTCTTGAAATATTATGTTTTATATAAATGACCAACGATCTCATAATGATTGTATGTGGATTTATAATGCAGAGCTCTGCTCTGCCCCTCAAGGAAAGAACTGAGTCCCTTTTAATTGCAATTGAATCTACCATTTGATCCTAGTGTGGCATGTGTTGATGTCGTTACCTGAATGCAATGAATTCATTTAACTTGTAAATCATTTGGAGTTCAGTCATTACAATTCGAATTAAGGAGTTTGAGTTATATTGTGAGCTTAGGTGTTTGATTGAAGAATTACCATTTGCATTTTAGATTGAGTTTGATTGCAGATTAATTGTGAGCTTGTAATTGTATTTTAGTTAAGTTTTTAATACTGTTGTGTGAATGTTTTTCTTGTTTATATTCATAGGATAGAATAGTGTGATTAGAAGCTGACATTTGCAGTGATTTCATTTGCAGCGATTTTGTTATTAATTCATTTTCATTGATTTATTTAAATAGCATGGTTTTGTTTTAATATCAATCATTGTAATTTCATTTATGGAGATTTAGTTAGTGATTTCATTATGATTTCCATCACAAAAATTTATTTAAATATTCAGTTAATAGCATGATTTTTATTGAGTAGTTTACAAACGATTTGATTGGATTGTGTGATCTAGTGAAGTAGAATAGAGTAGTTTTTGGACACAGTGTGATTTAATTTAAGCATTTCCAATATGGTTAATTCAAGCATTTTTGGTGTGATTCAATTCAAATTATTAAAGTAGAATTTATAGTGTGATTTAATTCGAGTAATTAGAATATCATAGGGTAATTTATAATTAGTTCAATTTCCAGAACAATAGCATAGATTTGGTTTTATAAGCAGTGTGACATCAATTCAATTTCATTTATAAATTTAAGAAATTTCGTTAAGATTTCATTTTTTCTTTAAATGACCATTTTTAAGGAAACTTATATAATTTTACCATTAAGTTGAGCCAAAAACGCAGTACAACTCGTGTTTACGACTCCCATATTGACAATTAAATATTAAGAGGTTTAATTGCTAATTAAAACTGTCAACAAAACCAAGTGAAGAAATGATTGTTTAATCATTGAAATCAAGAGGGGCACCAAATGGTTTGATGATGTGGCGAGATGAAATGAAATAAACCTATTTTCTAATGTTAGTTAGGGTTATTGTCAATAGTTCAAGTCGATCTAGGCTTGAATGGTTCCCCTTGAGGGATAGTCACTACCCTCATGAAAGACTATAAGTAAAAGTGGTTGAGACCACATTTGATCATCTACAAGTGCATTTTATTCTGAAGAAAAGGCAAAGAAAAGGAGGTTGCATACCTCAAGAGATGAGCTAGATAAGGAGAAGAAAAACGAGTCCTGTTGTTAGTCTTTTGTCTCATGCTCTAGTATAGGTTCAAGGAGGAAGGCTAGTTGTGATATGGAGAAGGTATCTGTTGAGATTTTGGGTAACATCGAATGTGCTCTAGCTCCAAAACTTTGTGGAGGGGCTAGATCACATGACATCTCCAAGACCCAGAAATCGTTTGGACAAATTCCACTCGGTGTGAAAGTTATTCAATAAATTAATTATTTTAATGGAGACCTTAAGTCTAACTTAGGGAAATTAAATAATTAAAGGGAATTAATATAAACATGTGGGTGAGAATGTTCTAAGTAACATGGATCAATTCTTTTCTAATCTTAGCGGTTGATTAGAGATTAGATCACGACTGTTGATTTCTGAACGAGAAAAGTATTAAAGGAAGGCTTGGGGTTAGTTGGAGAACACACACAGAGCGGTTGATCTGAAATTACTTGCTAGTTAATGTTGTGCTAGTTTCATTTCAGATATAAATTTTTCTTTGCATTGCTTTACTTATCCTTCATGAGTTTGTTTAAGAGCATGTGATTGGAAAACAATGTACTTAGTGAAATTATGAGTTTGTCATAAGCTTAAAAAGCATAATTTTAAATGACATAATAGAAGCAATAGTAAACACAACAAGCACATATAACAGAGCTTAACACAGATAATTTTGATAAAGGAGTTCACCCTTCCTGGGCTACATCTCCTTGGTCCAAATTCATAGTGTGACCTTTGTATTAGCTTCAAGTGTGCTCAAATTGCTATTACAAGCTTCAAAACCTCTTGGAACCTGTTCCCACGAGTTTATAACATCATAATCTCCGAAAAATGACTATTTTTTTGCTGTAATTGGACTCTGGATGCTTTGGCAATGACCCCAACACCTGTTGGCCCTGACCTTCAAAAATATTCAAATGTACTAAAACACCTGTAGATCACCTTTTCTACTTTGCAACTTGCTCCATTGAGTTCCCAGCATGCAAGTTAACTAGGAATGACGTTTACGGAGCTCAATTTGGTTGAAAATTGAGTGAGTTATGAGCAAAACCAACTTTTCCCCAGTTTCTCCTCCAAAACTGGTGGAATTGCCAGTTAAATTTCTAAAATTAGAAATTCTTCCATAAATGGCGCGCTCCTCTAAACATCCACCTTTTTAAACTGTGATTAGATTAGGGTTAATCTGAATTAGGTGGGTGGATAAGTGTAGTTTACAGTTAAGCACGATTAGTGCTAACCAGTTGGATAAACAAATTTAAACCATGATTAGTCGTTAATTAATCCATCTTAAAAAAATTCTTCCACAATATTTAGCTTCTGGTCTTCGGATTCTGGCCATATGGGAGGGGGCTGGCCTGCTCCAACCCCCAACCATCGGGTTTGAAATCTTTAACAATGCACAGAGTTGATAGTGGTTAAGAACCGCATGGTAGAGGACTTGGTAAGCCATGAGGCTGGCGGGCAGAAGGTCATGGGTTCGACCCCCACTCTGCCATATAAATTTTTGTTCAAACGAAATTTACAACTTCGCCATAAATTTTTGGCTTGCCAACTATAGCCTTACTCTAATGTTGGTTATCACTTCTCCAGATTTGGTTAATCCCCGCCGAAAGTGGGTTTTCAAACTATATATTATATATATTACAATGTATATATATAAATATAATTCCACCATATCAAGCCAATGTCCAAACATTAGTGTAATTTTACATTCAACCTCATAGGTTAGGAGATGGCCGACCAGAGAGGACACATGGCACCCTCTGGTTGGGTTATACTCCAACCCTTAAAAAAATTTCAAATTCCAACTTAGGAAGAATTGGAGGTCATTGGACAATTTCTTTCTTCACTTAACCCATCTGGAAAATCTAAAGATGAAACTTGTCACAGTGCCACTGGCTGCAATGTGGAGGATATTCTCTGCAATGTTTATTGTACCTGCCACATCATCAATGTACCTGTTCTACTAATTTTTTGCCTATTTTGGAAAACGAACAACAGACGATAACTCAACCATACGAACTCGGATTTTGATGAAACGAGTTGCACCAGAATCCTGGCGACGAACTCTATCCGTTCATTCAGGTTTGAAGAAATTTCAAGCACTTTCAAATTTTAGCTAAAACTTGAGCCTTAGATCATTGCTTCCCACTAGAAGCCTTTTGGACCCCAAAAGATATTATCAATTGTTTAGAAAGTGAGGGTACAACTCCCTCACTTTTCCAATGTCCAACCTTCCCTCTTCTTGAAGTTCTGATTCTTCTGTCAAGTATGAGATCTTGCTGAAGTTCATCAAGATATTCTGGCGAGAAATCATCTATTGATGGCAGCTGAACATGCTCTCCTTGATCATCAATCAAAAGAGGCTCAAACAATCTCAAATTCTCAACATTAATGACAGAATAAATTTGCATATAAGGAGGAAAATCTAGCTTGAATGCATGTGTACCAATCTTTTCCATAATTTTAAATGGACCATAACGGATTGGTTTGAGCATTTTACCTTCCCCTTGCAATCTTTCTTTGCTTATGTACAACCAAACTTCATCTCCAACTTGAAATTTTTGATCAATTCAATGTTTTTCATGCCTTGCCTTGTAGTTGCTTTAAATATTCTCAAGTTTCTCTTGTACTGTGTTATGTACCAACTAAATTTACTCAATGAAATTTCTTGCTTTATCTATGTCACTATGTTCATCTATAGCAACATATTTCTCAAAGATAAAGTCCAATGGTGATCTTGGTAAGTAACCAAAACATGCCTCAAATGGAAATGTATTTGTGGAAGAATGTTTTTCCCAGTTGTATGCATGTTGTATGTAGTGTAACTGTTCATCCCACAACTTGGGATGCTTGCTGCAATAGCCTCTTAGAAGATGAATAACAGTCCTATTTACCATCTTTTCTTGACCATCTATTTGCAGATGAAATGTTGTACTCTTCTTCAACTTTGTATCCATCATGTCCCATAATTTTGACCAAAAATTCCCAACAAATCGAGAATCTCGATCACTTACAATAAAATTAGGAAGACCAAAATGGATCCACACATTTTGAAAGAAAAGATTAGCGGTTTTTCAGCTGTAATATTTTTCTTACATGCCATCGAAATGCACATTTTGCTGAACCTATCTACCACAACATACAAATAATCGTGACCTTTCCTTGACATAGGAAGGCCTCCTACAAAATCCATTGAGATTCTCTCCCAAGGAAGAGAAGGAACTGGAATTGGTCTGTACAAACCGAGCTTCCTATTTCTAGGCTTACTTATTGCACATAAAGAGCATCCTCTAATAAAATGAGAAACACTTTCATTCATGTGTGGCTAATAACAATACCTTTGCAGATGCGCTACTGTCTTGCCTACACCAAAATGTCCTGCAATCAATGATGTGTGAGCCTCCCTTATGATATTGTTTATTTCTCCATGTGGTATACATAACTTGCCAAAGTGATACAATAAACTGTTATGCACATGATAATCTAACTCTTCACTTTGGTTTCCCTTACTCAAGTTCTCATACACATCTTGAAAATCACTATCATTCACATACTGTTCAATGTAACTTTCATGCATAATAGAATTGTGCTTGAGAATAATAGTTGAATTTACAATAGGCCTAGAGAGCATATCAACTACCTTATTGTAGATTCCTTTCTTGTACCTGATAACTAAGTGAAATTTTTGTAGAAAACCCATCCACTTGAAATGTCTTGATTGCTGCAATTTGGATTGTGATGTAAGTACTGCAATGGCTGATGGTCAGTATGGATAATGGTATCTTTTCCCATCAAGTAATGCTTCCATTTCTTTACACTTTGTACCAATGCATATAACTCTTTATCATATGTAGGATATTTAGTCACAACTCCATTAAAAATTTTAGAATGAAATGAGATAGGCTTACCATGTTGCATGAGCACTGCTCCCATAACATAATCACTTGCATTTGTTTGGATATCAAATGACTATCTTAGATCTAGAATTGCTAGTAACGATGCCAAACTTATATTTTTCTTTAAAGAATCAAATGCTTTATGCTGTAGATCTCCCCAGTGGAAGACTTTCTTTATGCTTGTCAATGCATGTAACAGTGCTTCAATGGAAGAAAAATTAGTAATAAATTTCCTCCAATACTGTGCTGCCCCTAAATATCTTCTTACCTCGGTAATTGTATTAGGATTGGGCCAATTCAAAATGACCTCAACTTTGGAAGGATCAATATTCGATTCACCTCCTCCAACTATGTGTCCCAAATATACCAATGAAGTCTTACCAAATTAACACTTTGACATATTAAGAAACAATTTCTCTTTTCTCAAAACATCAAGTACCTTGTTCACATGCATGACATGTTCTTCTCTTGATTTGATGAATATGAGTATGTCATCTAAGTAAACAATGAAAACGTCATCTAGAAATGGTCTAATTACATCATTCATCACTCTCATAAAAGTAGCTGGTGCATTTGTTAAGACAAATGACATAACTAACCACTCATACAATCCTTGTCTAGTCTTGAAAGCAGTTTTCCAAATGTGTTCTTCAGTTATCCTAACTTGATGATAACCACTTCTCAAATCTAACTTAGTGAAATAATTTTCATGTTTTAACTGATCAATAAAATCATCAATACGTGGAAGTGGGTAGTGATTCTTTACCTTGATTTTGTTCAGTGCACAGAAATCGATACACATGCGCCAAGTCCCATCCTTCTTTGGAACCAAAACTATTGGAGAACCACATGGCGAAGTAGATGGGTGTATGATACCTTTATTCAACAACTCTTGGATTTGCTTCTTGGTTTCCAAACTTTCCATGATTGACATGTGATACATACCAATATTCGGAAGTGGAACATCCTGCTGCAGCTGAATCTCATGTTGAATTCCCATCTTGGGTGGCAACCCTTTTGGTTCTTGAAACATATTGCCACGCTGACATACCACATCAAAAAAATCAGATTTCAATTTGTCATCACATCCTTAAAAATATTCATAGTTAACATCTTCTTTTTTCTTGATCATAAGAAGCGCAAAATTTTTACTTGCATTTACTAGCCTCTTCATTTACCCTGCATTAACTAAAGAGATATTTAGTTTCTTGTGATGAGCTCTCACAATATACTCCACTCCATATTTGATCAAATTATATTTGTTCTCATGACGGTAGAATACCATTTTCCTATCATACAAATATGGAATACCCAAGATAATTCCTGAAATATCAAGTGGTACAACATCTAACTCAACTTCATCAACAAATTTTGCAATAATAGAAAATCTGAAAATACATTTCCTTGTCACCTATAAATTTGCATTGTTAACTATCCAACTCAAAGGGTATGGCTTATGATGAGGTACAGTTTCAAGATTCAGTTTTTTAACTAAGTCTTTTGGAATCAAGTTTTCTTGTGACCCTGTATCAAATAAGGCATCAATCTTTGTATGATTAGAAATTACTCTAACATGGAATAATTCTATCCATGTATCCTCATTTGAAGTGTTATTGTGACTGTTTTAGGTACTAGAACTTGAAATCACTTCCTTTCCTTTGTTAACCATGGAAACTATCTTGGGTTCATCTCCTGAATCAGATCCAAGATATTTTTGTGTGGTGGCAATCATCTTTTGTTTCCCTTTGTTATTTGGTTTCTTTGGTCTTAGTTTGGGATGTAGTTTCCAATAGTGAGCTTCATCATGCCCCTCTTTGAAAAAATGTTTTCATGTTATTTTCTCCCCTTCTTGATTCACACTTGCATTCTTCTTGCCCTTCCATTTTCCTCCTTTCTCTTTTCCCTTACCCTTGAATGGATTTTTCTTACTACCCTCTTCAGAAATGTTTTTACCCCTTGCTTCAAGATGCGTGTCTTGCAAACATACGTCATCTAAGTTATTTGGGTTAAACATGAGAATAGTGTGTTTTAAGTAGGAATGTAGACCTCCTATATACTTCAAGAGTGTGTCTTGTGAATTTAAGTCTACTCCAAGTAATAAAGCCCTTTTCCTAAACTCTTGTGTATACTCTTGGAAACTTTGGCCTTTTAGCTATCTAAATTTTTTCCAACTCATTATTGTTTTCTGCATATAGGCTAATGGATAGAATTTCCTTTTAATGGAAGAAATGAATTCGACCCAAGTAATGGAAATCTTACCATGGATGCTCATTTCCTCTTGTGTCTTTGCCTCCCACCAAAGTAATGCTGCTCCTTCTGGCCTTAATGAAGTCAATTGGATTTTAATATCGTCTTCTTGTAGATTTTGAATTTTACAGTAAACTTCTAATTGACGAATCCAATTATATAGTTTTCCAACATTAACTTCTCCATTATATGTAGGAAGTTCAAATTTTATGTCCAACTTGAGTAACAGAGTCTTACCTTTTGGGATCTTGGAATGAGTATGGGTATGAGTTTTTGTAGTGGATTTGGAAGATGAAGATGTTGATGAGGATGAGGATGATGATGGTGGTGGAGAAGGAGGTGGTTTTCCACCACTAGCTTTTGAGCTCCTCTATTCCTCCTTTTTATTGTTTGAAGATTCTTCTCTATGAGGGTGTTTTGAACCTTCTCCAGCTTCCTTTTCCATAAAAGCTTCATACATAAGTTTCACCATCCTTTGCATTTCTTTGAACTCCTTCTTGACATCCGCTTCCTCAGAATGTTCATGAGATCCTTCATGGCCTGACATTTTGGTTGTTGATTCAAGCTCTATCTCTGCAACTTGTATCTCTTTAACCACTTCAGCCTCTTGTGCAATTAATTCCTCTCGTACTTCAAGTGTTTCCTTGAGTGGTCCTTTGGGTAAGGATGTTTCTATCTCAACCTTCTTCCTTCTTGTCCTAACTTCTGGACTAGCTATCAGTAGCTTCCCTTCACCTCTCTGCAATATTAATCTTGTAAGCATCAATAATTTTGCACTATTAAAAACTCTTCAAGTAAAACAAGCAAGAAACCTTGTGCTCTGATACCAACTTGATCTGAAATTACTTGCTAGTTAATGTTGTGTTAGTTTCATTTTAGATATAAACTTTTCTTTGCATTGTTTTACTTATCCTTCATGAGTTTGTTTAAGAGCATGTGATTGGCAAACATTGTACTGAGTGAAATTATGAGTTTGTCGTAAGCTTAAAAAGCATAATTTTTAATGATAGAAAAAAAGCAATAGTAAACACAAAAAACACATATAAGAAAGATTAACACAGATAATTTTGATGAAGTAGTTCACCCCTCCTGGGCTACATCTCCTTGGTCCAACTTCATAGTGTGACCTTTGTATTAGCTTCAAGTGTGCTCAAATTTATGTTACAAGCTTCATAACCTCTTTGAATATGTTCCCATGAGTTTATAACATCATAATCTCCCAAAAATGACTATTTCTTTGCTGTAATTGGACTCTGGATGCTCTGGCAATGACCCCAACGCCTGTTGGCCCTAGCCTTCAAAAATATTCAAATGTAATAAAACACATGTAGATCACCTTTTTTCCTCTGCAACCTGCTCCATTGAGTTCCCAACATGCGAATTAGCCAAGACTGAATTTTACTGAGCTCAATTTGGTCGAAAATTGAGTGAGTTATGAGCAAAACCAACTTTGCCCCAATTTCTCCTCCAAAATTGGTGGAACTACCAGTTAAATTTATAAAATTAGAAATTCTGCCATAAATGGCGTGCTCCTCTAAAACTCCTCCATTTTAAATTGTGATTAGATTAGGGTTAATCTGAATTAGGTGGGCAGATACATGCAGTTTACAGTTAAGCGTGATTAGTACTGACCGGTTGGATAAACATGTTTAAACCGTGATTAGTCGTTAATTAATCTGTCTTAAAAAAATTCTGCCACAACTCTTTAGCTACTGGTCTTCGACTTCTGGCCATATGGGAGGGGGTTGCCCCCCTCCAACCGCCAACCGTCAAGTTTGAAATCTTTAACAATGTGGGGAGTTGATAGTTGTTAAGAACCACATTGTAGAGGACTTTGTAAGTCGTGAGGCTAGAGGGTGGAAGGTCGTGGGTTCGACCCCCACTCCGCCATATAAATTTTTGTTCAAACGGAATTTTCAAATCTGCCATAAATGGTTGGCTTGAAAACTATAGCCTTACTCTAATGTTGGTTAGCGCTTCTCCAGATTTGTTTAATCCCCGCTGAAAGTGGGTTTTCAAACTATATATATATATATATATATATATAATTCCACCATATCAACCCAATGTCCAAACATTAGTTTAATTTGACATTCGACCTCATAGGTTAGGATATGGCCCACCAAAGAGGACACATGGTGCCCTCTGGTTGGGTTATACTCCAACCCTTAAAAAAATTTCAAATTCCAACTTAGAAAGAATTGGAGGTCATTGGACAATTTCTTTCTTCACTTAACCCATCTGGCGAATTTGAAGATGACACTTGTCACAGTGCCACTGGCTACAATCTGGAGAATATTCCCTGCAATGCTGACTGTACCTACCACATCATCACTGTACTTGTTCTGCTCATTTTTTGCCTATTTTGGAAAACAAACAATAGACGATAACCCAACCATACAAACTCAGATTTTGATGAAACGATTTTATGCCATAATCTTGGCGATTAACTCTATCCAGTCGTTCAGGTTTGAAGCAATTTTGAGCACTTTCAATTTTTAGCTAAAACTTAAGCCTTAGATCAGCAGTAGCACTTGAGCTAAGTCGAAATTCTAGGGCGTGGTTTGCAGAGAATTTTCGAGTGAGCTTGCAGTGCCTGTGAGGGACAGGTCGGCGAGGGATTATTTTGATCCAAGGCCAAGAATACATAGGCAGAGAGGCAGATCCGTACTAGGCAGCACAAAGACCTAGTAGGAGGGAAGCATCCCAGCCAGGCTAACACAGAGGCTGACGCAGGCCCTTCCAGGTGACACAGAAGCAACGCTGAGCCCAGAGGGGTGATGCAGGAGCAACCTATTTTGCGTAGAGGATGCGCAGTGGATCTAGTAGCTACGCAGAGCTGACGTAGTGCTGGGAGAGGCAACGCTGGGATTTACAGTGGGCTAGAAAGGGTTCATATTCAACATTATTCTGAAGGTGTGAAGCCTCATCTAAATCAACCATATTTTATGTCTCCAGGTGATAGAGGTACATTTTTCGTGAATTATCTATTGGGAAAACCATTACTAGTGCCCTTGATTGTATTTAGATATTCTGCTTAATAAACAAACCCTCTAAGACTTGTTGCACCAATTTTTCCACATTGGGTTTTTTCGGGGACATTGTCCAAAAAATACCGTGTCCTTTGTCATGGGTGCGTTATGCTTCAGTAAATGATTTGTATGTATGTGTAGGCTGCATTTGTGTTTACCTTGATATTTTTATGAATATTCACAAAATAACTTGTTAATTAAATCAAACAAGTAAGAGAATTAAATCAAGATATTGCAGTAGGGTTTATATATTCTGAAAGTCTCACATGGTATCAAAGGGATTGCAAATCAAGCTGAAGCCATCAGCATAGGGTTGAAGAAGTTTTTGCTGCAGGAGAGCAACTGAAGCTGCAAAGATTCAGAAAGAGGCAGCGCAACACTAGAGGGATAGTGCAGGCCCTACAGGAGTGACGCAGAGACCGACACAGGCCCAGAAGGATAATGCAGAGGCTAACACAGGCCCATAAGGGTAACTCAGATCATTTCAATCTCATGCTGAGCTGACGTAGAGGTTGACACGGGCCCAAGAGGGTGACGCAGTCCAAGAGGGAGTGATGTTGTACTGGTTGCCGTGGATGGAAGTGCAATTTTCTGATCTTTGAAGTTGTTGGTGGGGCATTGTTTCTATCAGTGCAGAAAAGTGCCTAGCAGGGTTGAAAAAGTAAGGGGAAACAGTTCCTCAAAAGCTTTTCTAGCCAAGAAATCTAAGATTCAATCAAGTGGAGTGAACGTTGAGGGTTGATTCGAAATGATTGGTGAAGGACTTAGGGAGGGAAATTGTAAGAGGGAGCATATTCTGTAAAGGGTTTCTATCGCCAAAAATCCCAGATCCTGTCTTTTTTTGAGTGTAGCAATAGCAGAAGGGAGAAGAGAACTTGCTTCAACAGTTTGATCATAGATGGCCTCGCATGAATTGAGAGATCTGGATAGGTTAGACGATGTGTCTAACTTTTCCATTTGGAAAGTTAGAATCTTGCCACTCCTTGAATAATATGGCATCATAGATCATGACGAGAACATCTGGGCTATTCGAACCGATGCTGCTCTTTTAGCGAAGTTCAATGAAAATAAGGTGCGAGGTAAACGATTGATCATGGATGGAGTGAAAGATCACGTGGTTCAGTATATTGCCGAGAAGAAGACGACAAACGAGGTGTGGACGACATTAACCACGTTGTATCAAGGTAGCTCCGTCCAAAGGAAGATTCTTCTGGAGAATCAGATGCGGTTGTTCCAGATGCATAAGGGAGTGTATATCAATCCTTTTCTCTTTGGATTGCAGATTATCCAAGATCATCTAATTTCCATGGGGGCAACTCCTAATGATAGACTCATGGTGAGGACTTCCTTGAATGTAGTCACCGATGATTGGGAGACCTTTATCCAAAGTATCTTGGGCAGAGAAAAACTTATAAACTGGGGGGACATGTGGGAAATCCTTTGGTAGGAGGAGATTAGGAGAATAACCAAGAGGGAATTCAACAACGAAGGAGTCAAGATTAAGAAAGAGGAGGAGGAAGATGTAGCCCTAGCATCTAAGAGAAAAAAGAAACAAGGGAAGAAGAAGAAGGACCTATCCAAGGTCCAATGCTTCAGATGTGTCTAATTGGAACACTTCACCAATACTTGTCTTATGAAGAAGGGCAAGGAAGATTCATATTCTAAGGAAGCAGTAGTGAAAGGGGATGGCGACAACAATGATGATGTGGCCATGAGTGCTCCTGTACCTCGAGAGAAGAGGTGGGGAAACATAGATTTGTAGAGTGAGCTATAGATGGTGGATGACAAGATCCTTGAGGTGCCCAAACTATTGGATCACATACGAGCTATGGGATTCGATAAAGACAGTAGTAGGATAACTGGAGTCAATGGATGCAAAGGAACATGGAAAGGCACAAGGCAATGCTTGAATGCAGAAGATTAAAGCAACGTGGTACAATGGAAGCTGCAGCATGGAAGAAGCAACGCAGAGGCTGATGGGACTTCAACAACGCAGAGGGGAAGTGCTTATGAAGTGCAGAGTAACAGCAACACAGAGGCTCTACATTGGTATTTTTTGTAGTTGGGGTAGCATCGGGTGTGCTCTAGCCCCGAAACTTTGTGGAGGGGCTAAGAAACACATCACCTCCAAAACCCAGAGAGAGTTTGGAGAAATTTCATTTGGTGTTAAAATTATTCAAATAATTAATTATTTTAATGTAATCCCTAAGTCTAAACTTAGGGAAATTAAATAATTAAAGAGAATTAATTAACACATGCTGAAATGTTCTAAGTGACGCAGATCAAGCAATCTTTTAATCTCAGCCGTTGATAAGTGATTTAATCGCGGCTATTGATGTGTTCAACGAAAAGGTATAAGAGAAAGGCTTGAGGGTCAGTTGGAGACACACACACGGAGGCAGAGCTAAGAAACTAAGTTGAAATTCTAGGGAAGGGTTTGCTAAGAATTTATAGAGGATTTTTCTGCAGCAAGGGGTAGTACTGGCTGAGGGGATGATCTTATCCTGGAGCGAAGAGTCAGCAAGAGGCAGAGGAGAAGCTTTCAGGGACAACGCAAAGGAGCAAGGGCAGCAGCAACAACAATTACGCAACAGCTGCACAACAGAGCTTCAGCCGCTACCGAGGTGCTACGCAAGCCTAAGAGGGGCAGCGCTGTAGCTTCAGAGGGCTTCCAGAGTTACGCAGGGGCCTCCAGAGGCAACATAAGGACTGTGTCACCCACTCTATGGTTACGCAGTCCCCTTCTGAGCAGCACAGAGGCACGCATAGCCTAGTAGGGCTTATGTTGGGGCTTCAGGGGCAACACTGGGGTTTCTAGGGCCAGAATCGGGCTGAGTCTTGTAAATCCCGTTTGAGGGTGTGGATCAGTCAGAATCTTGGTCACAAAACAACGGGTTAGCTACAGATCTACTTTTTCTTTGTCGGGTTAACCAAATTTGGTGCCCAGATTTGCTGTACTCAGATTCTACTTAATAATAACAAACCCTCATATCTGTTGCACCTCTTTTCCCGCTTTAGGGTTTTTCCGGGGACTTATGTCCAAATATCAGTGTGTCACTTTTTTGAATGAGCGTAATATTCAGTAAATGATCTGCATGTGTAGGCTATTAGTTGTGTTTACTTCAGTATTTTCTTAAAACAACTTGTATAACTTAATCAAGTAGGAGAAGTAAACCATGATACTACAGTAGGATTTATGCATAACTGTATTAGGAAATTTTCACATGGTATCAAAGCGACAACAGATCAAGCTGATTCTCCAGCAAATCAGCTGAAGAATATTTTTTCTACAGGAAAACAGCAAAATTAGCAGAGATCCGGAAGGGGCAGCTTCGCAGCAAGAGGACGCAAACCTAGGAAGGGGTAGCGTTGCAGATACAAAAGGCCATCAAGCTTACGTAGGGCCTTCCTAGGCCAGCGTAAGGACCGCGTCACCTTGTCTGGCGTTACGCAGTCCACTTCTGAGCAGCGCTGGGGCTACGTTGGGCCAGTCAGTGGGACACAGTTTAGTCATTCTTCCTATTACAGAGAATTTTTTCCAAGATCCGAAATCAGTGCTTCAGATATTCAACAGTGCTGGTGTGGTGGAGATTCTGCCGTTGCATAATTGTGCCTAGCTAAGTCAACAAAGAGTGGGAGGAAGACAATCACTCAGCAGATCTGAGCCAAACGGATCTGAGATTCGATTAGGAGGGTGATAAAAAAGAAATGTCCGATTGGTTTGGCTAAATATTTCTAGGAGGGAAATCAGTTTTCAGAGAGAGAAACTACTATAGAGGGGTTTTGTTGAGTATTGCAATAGAAAGAGGGAGAACAGTATACGTTCTGACAGATCTGAGAAGATGGCGCCATATGCACTGAGAGATCAGGATAGGTTGGACGACATGTCCAACTTCGTTATCTGGAGGGCCAAAATTCTGTCAATTCTGGACGAGTATAGCCTCAAGGACCATGCGGAGATAGTCCTAGCTATGCCAACCGATGCAGATCCTCTAAATAAGTACGAAGAAAATCAAGCATGAGCTAAGAGTTTGATCATGGATAGAGTCAAAGACCACGATGTGCCTCGTATTTTCGGAAAGAATACGACAAATGAGATGTGGGTAGCATTGGAAACGATGTATCAAGGAGGCGCTGTCCAAAAAAGGATGCTTCTGGAGAATCAAATGCGGTTGTTCTAGATGCAGAAGGGTGAGGAGATAGATCCCTTCCTCTTCAAACTTCAGACTATCCCAGATCAACTAATTACCATGGGTACAAATTTGGATGAGGGGCTCCTAGTGGGACTGCCTTGAATATAGTCCTAAAGAATGGGAAACGTTTGTCCAAAGTATTTTGGGCAGGGCAGCGTTACCATCATGGGTAGACATGTGTGCAATCCTCTGTCAGGAGGAAATCTGGAGATTCACCAAGAGGCAAAGCAATGGAAGAGGATCAGCCAAAATGAAGAAAGAAGAGGAAGATGATGCATCCCTTGCATCGAAGGAATGAAGGTATCAAGGGAAGAAGAAGAGGGACCTATCCAAGGTTTGGTGCTTTAACTATGGTGGACTTGGACACTTCGCCAACACTTGTCCTAAGAAGAAGGGCAAAGGATCTTATGAATCTAAGATTGTAGCAGCAAAGGATGATGGATCTGATGATGATGCAGCCATGAGTGCTCATGTAACTCGAGAGAAGAGGTGGGGTGATATGGATCTGTAGAGCAACTACAGACAGGAGTGGCAGGATCCTTGAGTCAACCCTACTCTTGGATCACACACGAGCTATGGGAGCCTTAAGATGGTAGCGGGATGAGTCAGGAGATGGTTGCAGAAGGTCATAGTGAAGCATAGGGGAGTGATGAAGAGCTAAAGAGGTAGAAGCATAATGCAATGGAAACAACATAGAGGATGATGGGACTTCAGTAGCACAGAGAGGCAGTGGTCACGCAATGCGGGGTTGTAGCAGCGCAATGGCTTCATGAGAACAACGTAAATCAACAGCCAAGGGAGCTTCAGTGATGGGATGCAACCTGACTTGTCTGTCAATGATTGGGAAGGAGTCTTTCAGTTGCTTACTTCTCAGCAGCTGAGTTGCAGTGCAGTAGTTAGCAGTGGCAGTGTTATAGGCAACATGATGCAACAATTTGAGAGGGAGCTGCAGTACAGATGTGGCAGCATCAGTTGTAGTGACATGGGCAACAGTACAGAAAGCAGTAGTGTAGTGGATGGAGGGAAATAGGCCAAGCATCAGCAACACAGAAACCAATACCAATATCTTGCGATACATGGTGTGGATGTATTGCTAGAGCACACTCCGTGCTAAGAGGGAGTGTTGATATTTTGTGTAGTTGGGGTAGCATAAGGTGTGCTCTGGCCCCAAAAATTTGTGGAGGGGCTAAGAAAATCATCACCTCAAAAACCCAGAAATTGTTTGGAGAAATTTCATCTGGTGTTAAATTTATTCAAATAATTAATTCTTTTAATGTAATCCCTAAGTCTAAACTTAGGGAAATTAAATAATTAAAGTGAATTAATTAACACATGTGCTGAATGTTCTAAGTGATGCGGATCAAGCAGTCTTTTAATCTCAGCCGTTGATAAGTGATTTAATCACAGCCATTGATGTGTTCAATGAAAAAGTATAAGAGAAAGGCTTGAGGGTCTGTTGGAGACACACACACGGAGGTAGAGTTGAGAAACTAAGCTGGAATTCTAGGGTAGGGTTTGCTAAGAATTTTCAAAGGAGTTTTCTATAGTGAGGGGTAGTATTGGCTTAGGGGATGATCTGATCCCAGAGCCAAGAGTCGGCAAGAAGAATAGGAGCAACTTTCAGGGACAACACACAGGAGCAAAGACAACAACAACAACAGTTACGCAGTAGCTACACAACACAGCTTCACCCGCTACCCAGGTGTTGCGCAGGCCCAGGAGGGGCAGCGTTGCAGCTTCATAGGGCTTCTAGGGTTACGCAAGGGCCTCCAGAGGTAGTGTAAGGACTGCGTCACCCACTCTGTAGTTATGCAGTCCCCTTCTGAGCAGTGCAGAGGCACGCAGATCCTAGCAGGGTTGACGCTAGGGCTTCAAGGGCAACGCGGGGGTTTCTAGGGCCAGAATCGAGCTGAGTCTTGTAAATCCCATTTGAGGGTGTGGATCAGTCAGAATCTTGGTCATCGAACAGCGGGTTAGCTGCATATCTACTTTTTCTTTGTCGGGTTAACCATATTTGGTGCCCAGATTTGTTGTACTCATATTCTACTTAATAATAATAAACCCTCATATCTGTTGCACCGGTTTTCCCACTTTAGGGTTTTTTCTGGGACTTATATCCAAAGATCAGTGTGTCACTTTGTTGAATGAGCATAATATTCAGTAAATGATCTGCATGTGTAGGCTGTTAGTTGTGTTTACTTCGGTATTTTTTGAAAATAACTTGTATAAATTAATCAAGTAGGAGAATTAAACCATGATACTATAATAGGATTTCTGCATAACTATATTCAGGAATTTTCACACTCTAGAGAGACAACACAGAGAAGAAATAGAGGGTGCTTTAGTGATGAGATGTAGCCAGGCTGACTTGTCTGTCAGTTGTTGGGTGAAGTCCTTTAGTTCCTTACTTCTTAGCAATTGAGTTGCAGTGCAACAGTTAGCAGTGGCAGTGCTATAGGTAGCATGATGTAGAAATTTGAGAGGGAGCTACAATACATATGTGGCAGTGACTGTGGCAGAGTCATGGGCAGTAGTATAGAAATTAGCAGCGTAGTGGATGGAGGGAAACAGGCCAAGCATCAACAACGCAGGGGACCAATGCCAGAGATCAGAGAAATGCTTCTGGAGTGAATTGTTGCTAGAGCACATTCCTCGCTAAGAGGGAGTGTTGAGATTTTCGGTAGCATTGGATGTGCCCTAGCTCCGAAACTTTGTGGAGGGGCTAGAACACATGAGATCTCCAAGATCCAGAAATCATTTGGAAAAATTCCTCCCAGTGTGAAACTTATTCAATAAATTAATTATTTGAATGGACACCCTAAGTATAACTTAGGGAAATTAAATAATTAAAGGGAATTAATTTAAACATGTGGGTGAGAATGTTCTAAGTAACATGGATCAAGCCTTTTCTAATCCTAGTCGTTGATTAGAGATTAGATCATAGTCGTTGATTTATCAACGAGAAAATTATTAAAGGAAGGTTTGGGGTAAGTTGGAGAACACATAGAGTGGTAGCACTTGAGCTAAGTCATAATTATGGGCCACGATTTGCTGATAATTTTCAAGTGAGCTTGCACTGCTTGTGAGGGCAGATTGGCGAGGGATTATTCTAATCCGAGGCCAAAAATACATAGGTAGAGAGGCAGATCCATACTAAGCAGCGCAAAGACCCAACAAGAGGGACGCGGCCTAGCCAGGCTCACGAAGAGGCAACGCAAAGGTTGACGTAGGCCCTTCAGGGTGACGCAGAAGCAGAGCTGTGCCCAGAGGGGTGACGCAGTGTGAAAAATCCTAAATCTAGAGTCCTACTGCAACAAATTTGAATTACTTCTCCTATTATTTTACATAATTATTTCATTACAGTGAAATATCAAAGTAATTACTAAAGCAGTCTACAAAAATAATGTTGCGGAATAAATATAAGTGCTGAAACAAACTGAACAAAATACAATGAAAAACTTCCACATTTGACACAGTTATTTTTGGACTAAGTCCTCGGAAAAACCCAACTTGGGAAAATCGGTGTAGCAAATCTGAGGGTTTTGTATTATTAAGGAGCAGAATCTTGAGTACAACTAGGGTGCCAATATCCGGCTCACCCTTCAGAGAAAATCTCAGCAACAAAAGAAATGTGAGATATACCTCACTCTGCAACTCCCCAGTTGATCCAGAGCAACGCTGGTGAAGCCCCTCTCTGCCTCTGCGTGATGTGCACACTGCTACTACGTAAGCCTATGTGGGAAAGCTAAGGAACTGCGTCACCTCCTCCTCTGCAACGATCAAGCTGATCTGGAACTGAGTTTTGGCCCTCCTGGCTCAGAAACCACAGCTTCTAGCTATCTCTGCACTAAATCTAGAAGGCACTGCATCACTTCTGTGTGATCTGCCTCAGGGACTGCATCACCCCTCTAGATGACTGCGCTGTGTAATATTCCAAAAATTTAGCTTTCATCTAAATGGAACATTATAGTTTGTTTTATCACTAGGTAGGTGAATAAGTGGGTAGGCAGGCCAATAAACCTCTTTAGAAGTAATAATAACACTCCTAATGTGAAAGGAGGAAGAATAAGCAGCTGAATTAAGCACCTCTGGGTGTGAACAGGGATTGGATCATGTTGATTCAGTCAACTTTGACCAAGTCAACAATGTTGTCATGGAGGAGTGGCCTTTATGATCAGACAACGCAGTTTTAGTGGACGACAACTTGCATGAGCTTGGTGGCAAGTATGGATGGGACCCAATGTGATAAGGTTCACTTGCTATATATGGAAAGGATGGCAGCCTTTGTTATTCATGTTTTAGATTATCATTTTGATATTGGTCTGCTTAGACTTGCTTCATTTTGCTGTTTAGTAGGGTTTCTATGCTGTTTAGCAAAAGGGTGTTCCTAATCGGGAATCCCTACCTCATTCTCAGGGAAGGAGAGGTTCTTTGAGCTGCATTTCCTCATTCTGGCATTCTCACCAAGCTACCTCCTTCAGCTACAACACAGTTTCTATTTAGAGCTGGGTTGTGTTGCAAGGTGCAGCAAAGGAGGATCACATAGAGCTATTTCTGGGATTGTTTTTCAGTGGAGAGGTAGTCTATCCATTGGAGGATCAGCAAGGAGGGCTCCTGGGCATATTTTCATATCTTTGGCATTAGGCCAACTATCTACCATCCCTCACGGCGCAGTCACAATTCTGAACTACGTTATTTTTGGAGGCAATTGCTGGGAGGGTTCATTGAGCTCATGAGGAGGGTCTATTTCTGAGTAGAGGGATCAACCTTCCATTTATAAATACTATTGGAGGAGGACATCATCATTTCAGATCTGTCATGGCCTCATTCTATTTATATCCAGTTTGTAGTGACATCTCAACCCTAGGGTTATTTGTCACATTGTATATTTATTGGTATTTCTAGCAATCTTTTTCAGGGTTGGCTAGAAATCATGTATTAGAGCCCACATCTCCTTTTTTGGGAATTTATTTGTTTCTATCAGCCATATTAAATTCATGCATGCTTACAGTAGCAGCTACACTGATATAGACAGTGTTGTCACTTCTCTCTGGCATTCTATATAGTTGTAGCAACTCATGTGCTGATTATTCCTATCATTGGAGGCTTGTTCTTATTGCTTGAGTGGCTTGTCCCTCATGATATTTTTCTATATTGTTGCTGATATATTAATAAAATGATGGCTGCATGTTGATCCCTCTCATGTCATGTTCAGATTTGTTGTGTTGTACATTATTATGACTTGTATTGCAACATTCCCCATTTTGGGATATTACAGTGGTATCAGAGCATAATCTTGGCTCAACCTGTGCATTCAAGACATTATGCCATTAGAAGGAGAAGCTTCTTCTCATATAAAGGAGAAGTTCTACAGAAGAAACAAAGGCATGACTCCATTATTTGGAGAAATGAAGGAAGAGAGGATCTCCCAGCTTCTTTTCCAAACATTGAAAAATATCAAGGAAGATCTCAAGGAGATGAAAGGGGAAAAGTGTAGAAAATTTCCAAGAGGGTTTGAAAGTGAAGCAAGCCCTAGTTATTCACATGATGGGTGTGAGAATTCAGCCACACGTGCAGATCCACAACGTAGTTTATTGCCCACATTCACTGTAAGAAGGATGAAGGAAGAAGATGCACCAAGGGAGGAGGCCTTGAGTGACTATCTTCAGGAGTATGAGTCTCAATCATGGAGATTCAAAAAGCACTTGGACTTCCAAGGGTTTTGCCAACTCAAGGAAGACAGAAGATCCAACAACCATAATAGAATTAAGAGAGGTAGAATATTTCTATCAAAATTTGATGGATCAGCAAAGTGCACAACCAAAGCTTGGGTGGAGGAGCTAGATTCCTATTTCCAGCTACACCAAGTTTTAGAAAAAAAGGGAATTAGAGTAGCAGCGCTACACCTCAAAGGTATGGCCCATAATTGGTGGTTTTGTAGTTCTGCTTCATTTTATCATGCAAATGTAAACACTTATGCAGGGTTCACTAATAAATTAGTGAGAATTTTTGACATTAAACATTGTGAAACATCTTTTGTTGAACCCAAAAACTCAAAACCTTTGCATGAGTTGGAGAGATCTATTTTTCCAACTCCACTCCATATTTCTATTGAAGGGGATAAAAGCATGAATGATGCCTTTCCAAGGGAAATATCCCCACTTCTTGAAGAGCCCTCTTCTATAGATGAAGACATGGAGGTTCCTCCTTCAAGAGAAGACCAATATCAAGGGTCTCTCATTGATGATGAGGCATTCTCAAATATTGGTGAAGGGGATGAGTAGAGAAGAGATAACAGTGTTGTACCATAAGGAGGAGATCCATCACCACATGGAGATGGGGAGGAAGACATTGCTTCCATTAGAGGAGCCCTTTGTCTTTGCAAGGAGATCCAAATGATCCAACATGTGGGAACCAAAACACAATTCCGGAAAATAATGCATTAGTTATTGTGGGTTGTGAATCTTGGCAGATGGAAGGATAAGAAAGGAAGGATAAGCATCAAGGGATGATGAGAATTCACCCTTATCTATTTCAGGAGGTTTCTGCATAGAAGAAGGAGATTTTATTATGCAGTGAAAGGAAGGAAAAATCAGTCCACTCATATATACAGTCCACTTCAGATTTCGATGTCTCTCTCCATGGGGCCATTCCACCTGAGAGGCCACCAGATCTAGAGCTAGTAAGAGACATCTTGCCCTTTGGTTCACCACTCTTAGATTCTGGAGGGGTGGATACTTTGGAGGAGTCTAGTATAGCACATAAAGTTTGGGATAGACTCAAGGAGGAGGGGAACATTCTCCCATTTTCAACATTACCCACTCTCATTACCTATTCTGCGCTGATAGAAGTTGCTGCAATGATGGAGGAAGGCACCACTATGGTGCAAGGGAGCTACTCCATGGATTGGGAGAAACAGAGGGCACTTCCTTTGAGGAAGGGATCCTCCATACATTGGAGTAGATGGAGGCCACTCATGCTCACATTGGCCAAGATCAGGAGGTTCTTTTTGGATGGTAGCTTCTCATGGGAGGCCAACTTCCAAAGGCCACCACTTCTACTTGAGCATGATCAGTTGCATGATGGGCATGGCAGCACCTTGGAGGATGACTTTGGCACGTGGTATGTCAAAGGAGAAGATATCAGCATGTGGGGAGCTGTCTCTTAGGAGGGTTGATCCATATTGAAGGTCTCAACTTTTGGTAGAGTACTCCAAGGATCTGGGTGCTTTCATGATTCTTGACGACCCGGAGGGAGATGATAGCCACATGGTGGTTGATGAGGTCATCTATTCTTATGGCAGAGTCTTCTTGACTAAAGTTTCTGAGCTCAAGAGGAAGCTACTACATGCAGCACATGTGGACTTTCTTTCCATGCACTTTGATGCATTTCATTCTTTGATGGAGGAGTTCACTTGGGAGGGCATCCAGCATGATATATATCAGCATATGGAGAGATGCATAGCCTGGATGGTGATGGAGAGGTTGTCACATCCACTTCCCTACTCATGGAAAGTGAGGGATAATTTTCAATTGAGCCATTTCAGCTCAAGGACCAAAGTACATGGTAGAGAAGGTACAATTTTGCATCATGATTTTTACTTATTTACTGTATATGAGCAACATGTGGTACCAAGGAGGATTATTCCTTCTTGCATATTATATTATGATGTCCTTGAGGCCAATTGAAACATTTAGGTTGGCTATTTTATTGGTGGTTTGTGGGGGAAGCCACATGATTCTTGGTGTGCACCATTGACACCACATTTTACCTTCATGATCCTATCTTGTAGGATGATTGTGGCAACAAAAAAGTGGCTGGGAGAGCACTCGTTATCCTTTGATTTGAGGCAGGTAGGGGATGCAATGCGCTGGTTCCATATGTGGAACTATGAACCACCTTTCAGTTGTCATATGGAAACTTGTTTTCATTGGTTTTTGTTTCCATATATTGATAACGTTTTTATGTTTATGGGAAGCTTTGTTGGGAGAGTGGCACAAGAATTGGAGATTCCCATTGGGAGTATGATTCTCCCTAGTTTACATGTTGCATGTTTCAGGAGAGACAATGGTAAAACCATGATTTCCACACTACATCTCTTTTCTTCATGTGGGAGGAGCCATTTGGAGAACTTGAGTTCTTGGAGGAGGCACTTCATGGCTGATTTGTTTGGTGGGGTAACTTGGGCCATTCTTGGAGGCCATGACATTTCAGCCCAAGATCAGTAAAAACCCCATACTTACCATAAATGGAGAGAGAAACAACTTGGATGGAAAAATATAATCTCTCCATTCAGCCCCAACACATTGCATAAACCGGGGGTTGAGGATTTCTTTGATGAGCTACCTAGGATGGCTCATTTCATTTGGATGATAGCATGGGTATGGGAGTCTCTCATTGGGAATGAGATCCCCTATGTTAGTCAGCACTCCTGCTTTGAAGAGGCCATTGGACAACAAGAAGATTTCCATTCACACTTTCCACTTTCTCATAATGTGGACCATTTGGTTTTGCATACTTGTGAGGAACCATTGGAGGGCAGATTTATGGGAGATTCTTTTGAGCAGTTGTGGGGACTATTGATGAGAAGGCCACAAGGGGAATAAGGGAGGAATTTTTTTCCACCTTTACAGTTGCTTGAGGATAAGAAACATTTTGGAGGGGAGGACTGTAATATTCCAAAAATTTAGCCTTCATCTAGATGGAATATTATAGCTTGTTTTATCACTAGGCAGATGAATAAGTGGGTAGGGAGGCCCATAAACCTTTTTATAAGGGATAATAACACTCCTAATGTGAAAGGAGGAAGAATAAGCAGCTGGATTAAGCACCTTTGGGTGTCAACAGGGATTGGATCATGTTGATTCAGTCAACTTTAACCAAGTCAACAATGTTGTCATGGAGGAGTGGCCTTTATGATGAGACAACGCAGTTTTAGTGGAGGAAAACTTGCATGAGATTGGTGGCAAGTATGGATGGGACCCAATGTGAGCAGATTCACTTGCTATATATGGAGAGGATGGAAGCCTTTGTTATTCATGTTTTAGATTATCATTTTGATATTGGTCTGCTTAGAATTGCTTCCTTTTGCTGTTTAGTAGGGTTGATGTGTTGTTTAGCACAAGGGTGTTCTTTGAGCTGCATTTCCTCATTCCAGAATTTTTTCCAAGCTACCTCCTTTAGCTACAACGCAGTTTCTGTTTAGAGTTGGGTTGTGTTGCAGGGTGCAGCAAAGGAGGATCACATAGAGCTATTTCTGGGCTTGTTTTTCAGTGGAGAGGTAGCCTATCCATTGGAAGATCAACAAGGAGGGCTCCTGGGCATATTTTCATATATTTGGCATTAGGCCAACCATCTACCATCCCTCACAGCGCAGTCACAATTCTGAACTGCATTATTTTTGGAGGAAATTGCTGGGAGGGTTCATTGAGCTCATCAGGAGGGTCTATTTCTAAGTAGAGGGATCAACCTTCTATTTAGAAATACTATTGGAGGAGGACATCATCATTTTAGATCTTTCATAGCCTCATTCTATTCAGATCCAGTTTGCAGTGACATCTCAACCCCAGGGTTATTTGTCACATTGTATATTTCTTGGTATTTCTAGCAATATTTTCTGGATTGTCTAGAAATCATGTATTAAATCCCACATCTTCTTTTCTGGGCATTTCTTTTGTTTCTATCATCCATATTACATTCATGTATGTTTACAGCAACAACTACACTGATATAGATAGCGCTGTCACTGATCTCCGACATTCTATACAGTTGCAGCAACTCATGTGCTGATTATTCCTATCATCGAAGGCTTGTTCTTATTGCTTGAGTGGATTGTCCCTCATCATATTTTTGTATATTGTTGCTGATATCTTAATAAAATTATGGCTGCATATTGATCCCTCTCATGTCATGTTCATATTTGCTGTGTTTTACATTATTATGTATTGTATTGTTGCATTCCCCATTTTGGGATATTACACGCTGCCTTTACTGCGTCACTACTGCCTCTCTCTTTGAAATGTACTCCTGGTCCTCCTGACCAATTACTGCATCTACCCCTCTCTGTAACTGATCACTAGATGGAAATAACTTAGCCAACCTTTCCCTAGTGATTCGATCTTGATCAAAAGTTGTGTCTCTCTCACAAGCTCAAAAAAGCCAAATTCTCAGTGTGCTCAAATGTGTTTTCCATAGGCCCCTCGCCCTCCTTATATTCTTATGTTGACCCTTCAACGACCAAGATTAAAACATAATCAAGGGCTAAGATTAAATTGTAGGTGATCCATGATTTTTTCTAGAAGATTCACTCTTAGTTTAATTAACACCCTTTAATTAATCAGTTTCCCTAAGTTTAGACTTAGGAAAACATTAAAAAACGATTAATTAATTTACTTCAACCATCTCTAAGTGGAATTTTCTAAAACCATTTCTGACTATTATGGAATACATGTGTCTTAGCCTATATACAAATTCACAAGGCTAGAGCACATCTGATGCTACCATAAATCGACACTCCCTCTTAGCGAGGAAAGTGCTCTAGTAAGACAATTCAATGTGTTGTTGTTCTGACTTTTGTAAAATCTACTGTTGTGTTGTTGATGCTGCTCACCAACACTGCACAAAAGAAATAATGATGCATCTGTACTGCTGCTGACTCTGCATGATGCTGCCAACTGCTACTATACTACAAATCCCTCTGAATTCTGCAACCATGCTGTTGCACTGCGTGAGCACTGCGTTGCACCTCTTGTGCACTACGTTGTTGTTGCTCATCTACTGCTATTGCTCAACTACTGCTGCTGCTGCAATGCTATATTTTTTCTAATTGCAACAAAAAAACATCCGAAATTCGGACAAGTAAATCTGCAACTGAAAAATAAGACTGACTGCTGCTAGTTTCTGCACTAGCTCTCTGAAATCAATGTGTTTTTTCTACTTTGCATTGCGTGAGTAGTGCACTGCACTGCGCTACACCAGTGTGCATTGTGTTGCTACTACTCATTTGTTGATGTTGTCGCTCCATCTCTGCGTTGATTAGGCTCTAGTACTGCTAGCCACTTCATTGTATTCTCATCTTCCACTGTAACTGTCCACGCTGCTACTATCTTTAGGCTGCCAAAGCTCACATGTGATCCAAGAGTTTAAAAATACTCTAGGATACTGCCACTTGTAGATTCTAGATCTACAAATCCAAGTCAGCCCACTTCCCTCCTTTCGGAATATGAGCTAACATAGCGCAATCATCTTCTACCTCAACCTTGGCAGCTTCGGCTTGAGGATCTCGCTTCTCCTCCTCGTCCTTTTTCTTAATAGGAAATTATGTGGCATAATGTCTCATTTCCCCACACCTGAAGCAGTTGATCTTGGATAGATATTTCTTCTTCTACCATTGTTGCACCTTTGATGCAAGGGTTACGTTTTCTTCCTTCTCCTTCTTGAATTTCGAACCGTTGCTGCCATCCTCAATATGGATTTTGAGGAGATATCTCCTCGGCTATTCTTGCTGCAAGGCTGCCCACATCACTTCCCATCCTGGGAGTATTTCTATGCATAGAATGCTCTGGAAAAATACTTGATAGTCTTCTGAAACAGATTTTAGAGTGAGCCTTACTAGCTCTGAGTCTCTAGGTGTTGACCCCAATGCTAACAACTGGACTAGGTTTTCCTGAATTCTAGACAGGAAAGAGTCAAAATGCTCTCCCTTCTTCATGCTAGTGTTACACATCTTCTCCTCTAGATACATATTCCGCTGCTTGGAAGATCCTTGATATAGATTTTCTATCCCTACCCACATTTCTCTAGCAGTGTCCTTTGCTGCTATGTGGGGTATGGTGTGATCCTTTACGCCATATAGATCAATCATTTGGCTCTTGCCATGTTCTTCTTAAATACTCTCAGATGTGCTACATCCAGCGGCTCTGCAACTGCACTGTCAATGAGGCTCTTTAGATCATGCTCATCAAGGAGAAACTAAATCTTTGACTTCCAAATAACATAGTTGGAGGCACTCTCCAGCCTATCTTGGTCACACGATCTGTTGTTGGCCATGTCCTCAACTGTCGACTTCTCCCTCTAACCCTATGCTCATGTATACTTACGCACTCCTTGAGGAGTAAGTCAATGCTTCTGCTGCTACACAGGAAAAAACTAAGTCTCTTTGAGTAAGAGAACTCTCTGAGGTCAAGAAATCCCCAACTGTGTTTTTCAGAAATTTTCTAACACTTATGCACCAGCACTTACTGTTGTGCAACTACTGTGTCCTTCAGCTACACTGGTCTACTACGCTACCTCTTCTACAACTGAAATAGCTTACCCCTCTGTCAACTCTATCAGAGGGAGATTTCTCTGCACTAGATTTCCCTCCTGGCCTGGACTGCGTAATTACTGGGGTAGTCTAGTGCTACTTACACAACATCCAATTTATTCATCGTTGATCTGCTGGTTCTCTTTTGCTTCTTCTGCACTTCAGCTTGAATAAGCTCCAATACCATGTGAAAAAACCTAAATCTTGATTCCTACTGCAACAAATTTGAATTACTTCTCCTATTATTTTCCATAATTATTTCATTGCAGTGAAATATTGAAGTAATTACTGAAGCAGTCTACACAAATAATGCTACGGAATAAATATAAGTACTGAAACAAACTAAACAAAGTACAATGAAAAACGTCCACATTTGACATAGTTATTTTTGGACTAAGTCCCTGGAAAAACAAAACTTGGGAAAACCACTGCAACAAATCTGAGGGTTTTGTATTATTAAGCAACAAAATCTTGAGTACAACTAGGGTGCCAATATCCAGCTCACCCTTCAAAGAAAATCTTGGCAACACAAGAAATGTGAGATATACATCACTCTGCAAGTCCCTGGCTGATCTGGAGCAATGTTGGTGAAGCCCCTCTCTGCCTCTATGTGATGCATACATTGCTACTGCGTAAGCCTATGTGGGCAAGCTAAGGAACTGTGTCACCTCCTCCTCTACAATGATCAAGCTAATCTGGAACTGAGTTTTGGCCCTCCTGGCTCAGAAACCACAGCTTCCAGCTATCTTTGGACTGAATCTAGAAGGCACTGCGTCACTTCTGCGTGATCCCCTTCAGGGACTGCGTCACCCCTCTAGATGACTACACTGCCTCTACTGTGTCACGGTTGCCTCTCTCTCTGAAATGTACTCTTGGTCCTCCTGACCAGTTACTGCATCTGCCCCTCTCTGGAACTGATCACTAGATTGAAATCACTTAGCTAGCCCTGCCCTAGTGATTTGATCTTGATCAAAAGCTTAGTCTCTCTCACAAGCTCGAAATGCCAAATGCTCAGTGTGCTCAAATGTGTTTTCCATAGGCCCCTCACCCTCCTTCTTATATTCTTACATTGACCCTTCAAGGGCCAATATTAAAACATAATCAAGGGCTAAGATTAACTTGGAGGTGATCCATGACTTTATCTAGAATATTCACACTTAGTTTAATTAATACCCTTTAATTAATCAATTTCCGTAAGTTTAGACTTAGGAAAACATTAAAAAACAATTAATTAAAATAATTAAACCATCTCTAAGTGGAATTTTCCAGAACCATTTCTGGGTATTATGGAATACATGTGTATTAGCCTATAAACAAAGTTACAAGGCTAGAGCACATCTGATGCTACCATATATCGACACGCATGAGTAGCCTATGCTACACAATAGCTTTAGTAGCTACGCAGAGCTAACACAGTGCTGTGAGAGGCAGCGTTGGGATTTCCAGTGTGCCAGAAAGGGTTCGTATTCAACATTATTATGAAGGTGTGATGCCTCAGCTGAATTAGCCATATATTTTGTCTCCAAGTGATAGAGGTACATTTTCCATGAATTCTTTGTTGGGAAAACCATTACTAGTGCCCTCGATTGTATTTGGATATTCTGCTTAATAAACAAACCCTCTAAGAGTTGCTGCACCGGTTTTCCCGCATTGGCTTTTTTCAGGGACATTGTCCAAAAAATATTGTATCATTTTTCATGTGTGTGTTATGATTCAGTAAATGATCTGTATGTATGTGTAGGCTGCAGTTGTGTTTACTTTGATATTTTACTGAATATTCAGAAAATAAATTGTTAATTAATTCAAACAAGTAGGAGAAGTAAATCAAGATATCATAGTAGGGTTTCTATATTCATAAATTATCACATGGTATCAGAGTGATTACAGATCAAGGTGAAGCCATAAACATAGGGAAGCTGCAAAGATTCAGAAAGAGGCAGCACAACACCTGAGGGACAACGTAGGCCCTGCAGGGGAGACACAAAGCCAATCTACTCATGCAGAGCTTACGTAGAGACTGGCATAGGCCCAAAAGGGTGACACGAAGCCTATTAAGCTCACACTGAGCTGAAGTAGATGCTGATGTTGACACAGGCCCAAGAGGGTGACGCAGTCCAAGAGGAAGTGACGTTGTGCCGGTTGTCGTGGCTGGAAGTGCAGTTTTCTGATCTTCGGAGTTGCTGGTTTGGAATTGTTTCTACCGGTGCAGAACAGAGCCTACTAGGGTTGAAAAAGTAAGGGGAAATAGTTACTTAGAATATTTTCTAGCCAAGAAATATGAGATTCGATCAAGTGGAGTGATCGTAGAGGGATGATTCGACAGAATTGGTGAAGGACTTCCAGGAGGGAAACCATTTGTCATAGGGAGCATATTATATAGAGGGTTTCTATCGCCAAGAAACCTAGATCTGGTTTTTTGCTGAGTGTAACAACATTAGAAGGGAGAAGAGCACTTGCTTCAACAGTTTGAGCAGAGATGACCCCGCATGGATTAAGATATCAGGATAGGCTAGAAGGTGTGTCTAAATTTTCCATCTGGAAATCTAGAATCCTATTAGTCCTTGAAGAATATGGCATCAGATATCATGACGAGAATGTCCAAGCTATTCCAACTGATGTTGCTATTCTAGCGAAGTTCAAAGAAAATCAAGCGCAGGCTAAACGCTTGATCATGGATGGAGTGAAAGATGACGTGGTTCCACATATTTCCGAGAAGAAGAAGACAAACAAGGTGTGAATGACATTAACCACATTGTATCAAGGTAGCTACTTCGAGAGGAATATTCTTCTAGAGAATCAGATGCGGTTGTTCCAGATGCATAAGGGAGAAGAGATCGATCCTTTCTTCTTTAGATTTCAAACTATCCAAGATCAAAAAATTTCCATGGGGGAAACTCCTAATGATGGACTTGTGGTGAGGACTGCCATGAATCTAGTCACCGATGATTGGGACACCTTTTTCCAAAGTATCTTGGGGAAAGCACAACTTCCAAATTGAGGGGACATGTGGGAAATCCTTCGACAGGAGGAGATCAGGAGAATAACCAAGAGGGAATTCAAGAGAGGAGGAGTCAAGATTAAGAAAGAGGAGGAGGAAGATGCAGCCCTAGCATCTAAGGGATAGAGGTAGTAAGGGAAGAAGAAGAAGGACCTATCTAAGGTCCAGTGCTTCAGATGTGGCGAATTGGGACACTTCGCCAATACTTGTCCTATGAAGAATGGCAAGGAAGATTTGGATTCCAAGGCAGCAACAACGAAAGGGGATGATGACAGTGATGATGATGTGGCTATGAGTGCTCATGTACCTCGAGAGAAGATGTTGGGTGACATAGATCTGGAGGGTAAGCTACATATGGTGGACGATAGGATCCTTGAGGTGCCCAAACTCTTGGATCACATACGAGCTATGTGAGCCATTAAAGACAGTAGCAATATGACTGGATTCGGTGGATGTAGAGGATCATGGAAAGGAACAAGGCATTGCTTGAACACTGAATATTGGAGAAGCATATTGCAGTGGCAGCAGCAGTGTGGAAGCAACAACACAGAGGCTGATGGGACTTCAACAACGCAAAGGGGAAGTGCTTACATAGTGCAGAGAAGCAACAACATAGAGGCTATAGAGAGATAACGCAGAGCAACAGCAGAGGGTGCTTCAGTGATGAGATGCAACTAGAATGACTTGTCTGTCAATTGTTGGGTGATGTCATTTAGTTTCTAACATCTCAGCAACTGAGTTGCAATGCAACAATTAATAGTGGTAGCGCTATAGGCAGAATGATGCAGCAATTTCAGAGGGATTTGCAGTACAAATGTGGCAATGACTATGGCAGAGTCATGGGAATCAATATAGAAAGCAACATCATAGTGGATGGAGAGCAGCAGGCCAAGTATCAACAGTGTAGGGGACCAATACCAGAGATCAGAGTAATGCTTCTGGAGTGAAGTGTTGCTGGAGCACATTCCTCGCTAAGATGGAGTGTTGAGATTTTGGGTAGCATAGGATGTGCTCTAGCTCCAAAAATTTGTGGAGAGGCAAGAACACATGAGATATCAAAGACCCAAAAATCGATTGGAGAAATTCTACCCGGTGTGAAAGTTATTCAATAAATTAATTATTTTAATGGAGACCCTAAGTCTAACTTAGGAAATTAAATAATTAAAGGGAATTAATTTAAACATGTGGGTGAGAATTTTCTAAGTAACATGGATCAAATATTTTCTAATATTAGCCATTGATTAGAGATCAGATCAGGCTGTTGATTTCTCAATGAGAAAAGTATTAAAGGAAGGCTTGGGGTTAGTTGGAGAACACACACAGAGCACTAGCACTTGAGCTAAGTCGAAATTATGGGGTGCGTTTTGCTGAGAATTTTCAAGTGATCTTGCAGTGCTTGTGAGGGGAATATCGGTGAGGGAATATTCTGATTCGAGGCCGAGAATACATATACAGAGAGGCAAATCTATACTAGGAAGCACAGAGACCCAGCAGGAGGGACACAGCCCAGCCAGGCTCATGCAGAGGCAGCTCAGAGGCTAACGCAGGCCCTTCAAGGTGATGCAGAAGCAGCGCTCAACCCAGAGGGGTGATGCAAGATCATCCTGTGCTATGCAATGGCTCTTGCAGCTACGCAGAGCTGACGTAGTGATGGGAGAGGTAGCGCTGGGATTTCCAGTGGGCCAGAAAGGGCTCGTATTCAACATTATTTTGAAGGTGTGAAGCCTCAGCTGAATCAGCCATATTTTTTGTCTCCAAGTGATAGAGGTATATTTGCCGTGAATTCTCTATTGGGCAAACCATAACTAGTGCCCTTGATTGTATTCATATATTCTTCTTAATAAATAAACCCTCTCTAAGAGCTGCTACATTGGTTTTCCTGCATTGGGTTTTTTTGGGGACATTGTCCAAAAATATTGCGTCCTTCGTCATGTGTGCATTATGCTTCAATAAATGATTTGTGTGTATGTGTAGGTTGCAGTTGTGTTTATTTTGATATTTTACTGAATATTCAGAAAATAACTTGTTAATTAAATCAAACAAGTAGAAGTAAATCAAGATGTTGCAGTAGGGTTTCTATATTCAGAAATTCTCCCACGGTATTAGATTGATTGCAGATCAAGATGAAGCCATCACCATGGGGATGAAGAATATTTTTCTGCATGAGAGCAGCTGAAGCTGCACAGATTCAGAAAGAGGCAATACAACACCAGAGGGACAATGCAAGCCCTGCAGGGGTGAGACAGAGCCAGCCTGTTCACGCAAAGCTGACGGAGAGGCTGACGCAGGCCCAAAAGGGTGTCACAGATCTTTTCAAGATCACGTTGAGCTGACGTAGAGGTTGACGTAAGCCCGAGAGGGTGACGTAGTCCAAAAGGGAGTGATGTTGTGCCAGTTGTCGTGGTTGGAAGTGCAGTTTTATGATCTTCAAAGTTGTTGGTGGGGCATTGTTTTTGTCAGTGCAGAATAGTGCCTACCATGGTTGAAAAAGTAAGGGGAAATAGTTCCTCAGCTAATATTATAGCCAAGAAATCTGAGATTTGATCAAGTGGAGTGATCGTTGAGGGCTGGTTCGACAGAATTGGTGAAGGAATTCCGGGAGGGAAATAATTTGTCAGAGGGTTCATACTCTCTAGAGAGTTTCTAAGAAACCCAAATCTGATCTTTTGTTGAGTGTAGTAGCAGTAGAAGGGACAAGAGCACTTGCTTTGAAAATTTGAGTATAGATGGCCCCGCATGGATTGAGAGATCAAGATAGGTTAGATGATGTGTCTAAATTTTCCATCTAGAAATCTAGAATCGTGTCAATCCTTGAAGAATATGGCATTATAGATCATGACAAGAACATCGTGGTTGTTCCAACCAATGTTTCTCTTCTAGTGAAGTTCAATAAAAATCAGGAGCGAGCTAAACGCTTGATCATGGATGGAGTGAAAGATGACATGGTTCCGCATATTGCCGAGAAGAAGGTGGAAAACGAGGTGTGGACGACATTAACCATGTTGTATCAAGGTAGCTCCCTCCAAAGGAAGATGCTTCTAGAGAATCAGATGCGGTTGTTCTAGATGCACAAGGGAGAGGAGATCGATCCTTTCCTCTTTAGATTGCAAACTATCCAAGATCAGTTGATTGCCATGGGGGACCTGATGATGGATTCATGGTGAGGACTGCCTTGAATGCAGTCACCGATGATTGGGAGACCTTTGTCCAAAGTATCTTCAGCAGTGCACAACTTCCAAACTGGGGGGACATGTGGGCAATCCTTCGACAGGAGGAGATTAGGAGAATAACTAAGAGAGAATTTAGCAGCAGAGGAGTCAAGATTAAGAAAGGGGAGGAGGAAGATGCAACCCTAGCATCTAAGGGACAAAGGAAACAAGGGAAGAAGAAGAAGGACCTATCCAAAGTTTGGTGCTTCAGATGTGGCGAATTGGGACACTTCACCAATATTTTCCTATGAAGAAGGGCAAGGAAGATTTAGATTCTAAGACAGCAACAACGAAAGGGTACAACGACAACGATGATGATGTGGCCATGAGTGCTCATGTACCTTGAGAGAAGAGGTGGGGCGATATGGATCTGTAGAGTGAGCTACAGATGGTGGATGACAAGATTCTTGAGGTGCCCAAACTCTTGGATCGTGTACGAGCTACGGGAATCATTAAATATAGTAGAAGGATGACTGGAGTAAGTGGATGTAGAGTATCATGGAAAGGCACAAGGCAGTGCTTGAAACCTGAAGATTGGAGTAGTGCAGTGTAGTGGAAGAAACAATGTGAAAGCGACAGTGAAGAGGCTGATGGGGCTTTAGCAATGCAGAGGGGAAATGCTTACGCAGTGCAGAGAAACAACAACATAGATTATCTAGAGAGATAACATAGAGTAGTAGCGGAGGGTACTTCAGTGATGAGATGCAACCAGACTAACTTGTCTTTTAATTGTTGGGTGATGTCCTTCAGTTGCTTACTTCTCAACAACTGAGTTGCAGTGCAACAGTTAGCAGTCGCAGTGTTATAGGCAGCATGATGCAACAATTGGAGAGGGAGTTGCAGTACAAATGTGGCAGTGACAGTGGTATAGTCATGGACATCAGTACAAAAATCAGCAACGTGGTGGATGGAGGGCAACATGCCAAGCATTAACCGTGCAAGAGATCGATGCCAGAGATCAGAGTAACGCTCTAGAGTGAAGTGTTGCTAGAGCACATTCCTCTCTAAGAGGGAGTGTTGAGATTTTAGGTAACATCAGATTTGATATAGCTCTGAAACGTTTTGGAGGCAATAGAACACATGAGATCTCCAAGACCCAGAAATCGTTTGGAGAAATTCCACTCGGTGTGAAATTTATTCAATAAATTAATTATTTTATGGAGACCCAAGGTTTAACTTAGGGAAATTAAATAATTAAAGGGAATTAATTTAAACATGTGGGTGAGAATGTTCTAAGTAACATGGATCAAGTATTTTCTAATCTTAGTCATTGATTAGAGATTAGATCACGACTATTGATTTCTCAACGAGAAAAGTATTAAAGGAAGGCTTGGGGTTAGTTGGAGAACACACAAAGAGCGGTAGCACTTGAGCTAATCAAAATTCTGGGGCGCGGTTTGCTGAGAGTTTTCAAGTGAGATTGCAGTGCTTGTGGGGGGCAGATCGACGAGGGATTATTCTGATCCGAGGCCGAGAATACATAGGCAGAAAGAAAGATCCGTACTAGGCAACACAAAGACACAACAAGAGGGATGTAATATTCCCAATTAGAAACAACTAATTGGTAATATTAATTTTGGCAAGTTTTACTTTTTCTAATGTTAAATTCAGTTAATAAAGTGGGTGATGAGACACATAACGCACACTTAGGAAATAATCATTCCCTAAAGTCACTTGAGCACATATCTACTTGACAGCGTGGGGCCCAGGAGGGTGAACTGGTAGCGTGAGGGAAGAGGCAGCGTGGGCAGCATGGGCCCATGACAACATAGTGAGAGAGGGACAACATGGGTCAAGAGGGACATCACAGTTTGGTGGGGACTGGATGAGATCAAGGCTCTCAAAGCATAAAAAGGGGAAGAGGCTCCTCACTCTTTCATTCTATTATGCATCTCTGATTTCTATCTTTTGACATTGAGCACACTTTTTCTATTGAGCGAAGTCTGCAAGTGTTGTTCAGCACACCGGGTGTCTCCGAGCGAAGATCCAAACCTCAGCCTCGGGGGACTTCGAGTGCCTGCTTGGGTGAGGAGTTCTATCCATAGTTTTTCAAGAGGGAGCCATAACATCTTTAGCCAGTATTATGCATTTGCTTGGACAACATAGTATCTCAGAGGGATCACGCAGTTTGTGGTAGAGGTAGTTCTAGGAGTGAGGAGATATTAAGGATTTCAGCCTGTGGTTAGTGTGGAGGGACCAACCCTTCACTATTCATCATTTTGATACAGGAGGAGGCCATCATTTGTAGAGGATCATTTAGGGCCAACATATTTCACTGGGATAACGTTATTTCCCAAGGGATGTCAAATTTCGGGGTCAACCATTCCAGGATTCCTTTCTGGGATTTTTTGGGTTATTGGAGGAGAGCTCATTTCCAGAGCAAGGGAACAACCCCAAAGAGCCATTCCATTTCAGCAGTAGTATTAGTCCGGCAGCAATATCAACAACATTTGGAGATTACGCAGTCTTTGACAGAGCAACCATTCATTGAGCATTTCAGAGAGTATTTCCAGCTTGCCTTGTGCAAGACAAGGTGTCATCATTCTGATCACCTTTGTACTCATTGTTATCTTTCAGTTATATAATAAAGTGGCTCAGCGTTTCTCCACATTTGCATTATTTGTGTGATGTCTCTCTATTTGCTGTAGATGCTTGTTTATGTTGCTTTTATTACTGTTTATTTATATTCGAAATATTACAGTGATATCAGAGCTCATAGACTTGGCTTAGCCTATGGAGCATATTAGTCTATGACACTAGTAGAAAAACCATATATCACTTACCGGGGAAGGAAGTACAAGGACCAAGAGCAGAGGCTTGAGGCCACTTTTGGAGAAGAAGGTTGTGTTCCAGTAGTGGACGCAGAGGAGGAAGAGCCAATGGCAGAGGAGAAATATGAAGGGAGGGAGTTCAGGCAACTCCTCCTAAAGTTTGTGTAGGAGCTATCGAGGAGGATCTAAGAGATGGGGCGGAAGTTTACCGCAGATCAGAGACAGTGTGAAACCCCAAGGGGGTTTCACATCGGAGAAGGGTCCGACACTTCCCACCATTTGCAGGAGCAGTTCACAGTGCAACAGGTTGTGTCACTTACTCCCCCACGTTCCATGATGCCCACATTCCTGACTGCAGACACCAGAACGGGATCACCTCAGGAGCTGAAGCCAGTTCATATGGAGGATTATTTTACCGAGTATCAGTTCTATGGGCGAGAGTTTGGTGAAGCTCTCACTTTCCATGATTTTTTTCAGCTCAAGAATGACAACTGGCCCCGTAAACAAAATAGAGGGGGTAGATACACATAGGATGAGGATGTACAACGTAAAATGGGAAGGTTTTTCTTGCCAACATTTGACGGATCCTCAAAATTATCGGCAAAGGCTTGGGTGGATAAGCTGGATATTTATTTCCAGCTCAATTAGATGGCAGAGGGAGAGGCCATCAAGGTGGCAGAGCTGCACCTTGAGGGAGAGGCCCACGATTGGTGGTTCAATGGGATGGCCACACTGGGTCACTCAGCGGTGACAACATATGCAGAATTTACACAGATATTGGTAGAGCGGTTTGATTAGAGGGATCTAGAAGATCACTTTGTTGAGTTGACTAAGCTCAAGCAGACTGGAAACCTACATTTATGAGTTCTTGAGGCTTTTGGTGATGGTGCCTGACTTATCCTCAGCCAGGATGATCTACATGTTTATTGATGGGTTGGCTGAACCTCTGCATGGATTAGTCAGATCCACAAGGCCTGATACACTTCATGATGTAGTTGGGAGGACTAGAGATATGCAGGATGCTCTACCTTGGACCAGAGCTCCTTTCCCCCAGAGACCAGAATTTTAGCCAAAGGGGAAGGACATGAGGGTTCCACCTCCAAGGAGGAACTAAGGCCGGGGGTCTTTGGACAATGATACTTGAATATATTTGAGACGAAGGAAGCTATGCTTCACATGCTAGGAGCCATGGGCGTCTGGACATTGATGTGCCGCAGGGAAGGCACACTACATAGAGGTCTTCTCCCACAGTGACGGGGAAGAATATGCATACGAGGAGATAGAGGCAGGAGGTAGTGTTGTGGTGCAATGAAGGGATCATCCACCCCCTCCACCCCGAGGAGCAGGAGGGGTAGCGTTTGCACCTACTGGGGGAGTCCTTGTTGGGTGTGGAGCCTGATTATCTTGTTTACTTTGTATCACAACATTGGACACCTGTACCTTAAATGGGGCAGCAACACCGCCCGTAATTAATCGCTACCGTGGGGGGTCCAGGAGGGCGGCAGCAACTTTATGGAGCCCCCCCCTGGCGGGGGGTTTTGGCGGCAGTGCCCCTGAAGCTAAAAACAGATGTAAAATTGCCTTGTAAAAGTATAGTAATTTCTAGTCAATCTGGGCCGTTCATTAGGCAAATGATCTGACAGTAGAAGTTATGTTTAGTTTACGGTTTTTTTCCCTAGAAGGCAACCCCTCACTTTTATGAGGGTATTGTATTGCAGCTGTGTATTTTATGTGTATTCTCAGAGTGAGAAACAGATAGGTAGATTGTGAGAGAGAACAGAGGATATTACAACGGATCTCCTGTAGGTTTTGTCTCTTCATATTTCTGGTTAATAGAAAGGAAGGATTGGCTGTTTGGGGTGGAAATAGCCCAAAATGAGTGAACCACGTATATCTGTGTCTCTCTAGTTTTATGTGTTTTGTGTGCTTGTATTTTCCGCATATTTTATGTGTTGCATTGCTCCGTAATATATAATTTTCTAACAACTGGAGTCAGAGCTGAAGGTATTTGGCTAATAAACTCGCAGGAAAGAAGGGTTCCTGGTTCGAGTGGGAGAAATGGCGGAAGATGGTAAGTTTAGGGTCGAGAAATTTAATGGCCAAAACTTCCCACTGTGGAAGATGCATATGGAAGATTATCTATATCAGAAAGATCTGTAACTACCATTGAGCGGAAAAACAAAGAAGCCGACGGCCATGATAGACGCAGAATGGAACATTCTCGATAGAAAGGCACTTGGAACAGTACGGTTGTGCCTTGCGGCATCAGTCATCTTCAATATTTCGAAGGAAACAACAACAGATGGTTTAATGCAGATGTTGGCGAAACTATATGAAAAACCCTTGGCCTCAAACAAGGTATTTCTTATGAAACAATTATTTAATATGAAGATGTCGGAAGGTGGATTTGTTGCAGACCATTTAAATGATTTTAATACAGTTACCAGTCAGTTAAGTTCTGTAGGGGTAAAATTTGATGATGAAGTTAGAGCTCTGTTATTCTTGTGCTCATTGCCAAAGAGTTGGAATGGTTTAGTAATGGCAATTAGTAACTCTGTCTCTAGATCTAGTACTTTAAAGTTTGATGATGTTGTCGGTGCTATCCTTAGCAAGGAAATGTGACGGAAAAGCTCCAATGAGACATCGGGTAATGCTTTGAGTGCAGAGTCTAGGGGAAGGAGAATGGAAAGAGGAAAGAGCTTAGGATATCACAGTAAATCAAGAAAAGGCAGATCTAAGTCCATATCAGGGATAGTGTGCTGGAAATGTGGAAAGAAAGGACACCTAAACAAAGACTGTAGATCTCGAAAGGGAAAAGAAGGAGACACACAGTAAGAAAACAATCATGAATAAAATGTGACAGGTGATATGTTACAAGATGCTTTGATTCTTTCTTTTGAAAATGTTACTGATTCTTGGGTTGTAGATTCAGGGGCTTCATTCCATGCCACACCTGATAAGAAATATTTTCATGACTATGTTCAAGGAGATTTTGGACAAGTTCGTTGGGTGATGATAAATCCTGTAAAATTGTTGGAATGGGTAAGGTTCTTGTAAAACAGTAGAATGGAAACCAATGGCTATTAAAGGAGGTAAGGCATGTTCCAGATCTAAAGAAAAATCTGATTTCAACAGGGCAGTTAGGGGGTGAAGGTTGTGTGACAACTTTCACAGATAAATCTTGGAAGGTCACCAAAGGAGCCCTGGTAATAGCAAAAGGCGAAAAGGTTGGTACATTGTATTTATGCAATGGTATTTCTAGCTCTATTAATGCTTTAACTTCCAAAGGAGCAGATGCAACATTATGGCATCATAGGCTCGGACACATGAGTGAGAAGGGGATGAAGATTCTTCACTCAAGAAATTTGTTGCCAGGTTTGAAGAATGTTGATTTGGATTTATGTGAAAATTGCATTTATGGAAAACAGAAGAGAGTCAGATTTCTCAGAGTTGGGAAAGAAAAGAGGAGAGAAAAATTAGAGCTTGTGCATATAGATGTATGGGGACCTGCTCAGGTATCATCTCTTAGTGGCTCTCGTTATTATGTTACTTTTATTGATGATGCAACTAGAAAAACCTGGATTTATTGTATTCATAATAAATCTAATGTATTTGATACTTTCAAGAAATGGAAAGCTTTGGTTGAGATTGAGACAAGAAAGAAGTTGAAGTGTCTAAGATCAAACAATGGAGGTGAATATTGTAGCAAAGAGTTTGATAGGTACCGTTCAGAGCATGGAATTAGGAGAGAGAAGACAGTTCCAAGAACACCACAAGAAAATGGTGTGTCAGAAAGGATGAACAGAACAATCATGGAGTGTGCAAGGTGCATGAGATTGCATGCAGGATTGCCTTTACAATTTTGGGCAGATGTTGTAGATACTGTTGTTTATCTAATAAACAAAGGCCTTCAAGTTCCTTGGATGGTGGTATTCCAAAGGAAGCATGGATAGGTAAAAAGGTAAATACTCTTTTTTAAATCCTTTTGGTTGTGAGGCCTTTGTCCATATTAATAAAGAAAACAGAACAAAGCTTGAGGCAAAATCAAAGAAATGTACCTTTATTAGATATGGTGCTAATGATTTTGGTTATCGCTTATATGATTATGAAAATCAAAAAATCATTAGGAGTAGAGACGTAATATTCAATGAAAAGGTCTTGTATAAGAATTAGTTGCAGAAAAAGAAACAGGAAAAAGAAAGCAAGGAATACACGGTTCTTGATGAGATAACTAAAAAATTAAAGGTGCCTGAAAATAATAATAATCAACAACCACAGCAGTAACAACCACCACAATAGCAACAGGCACCTAAAACACCTGAAAGTGGTGTTAGAAGATCTACCAGGATAAGTAGACCTCCTGAACTATACTCTCCGTCATTATATTATTTATTACTGACTGATTCTGGTGAACCCAAATGTTATGAAGAAGCAATGCAGGTTGAAAGCATGAAGAAGTGGGAGCTAGCCATGGAAGAAGAGATGGACTCCTTAATGCATAACTAGACTTGGGACTTAGTCAAGTTGCCTGCAGGTAAAACTACATTGCAGAATAAACCGGTTTACAGGCTGAAGGAAGAAGATGGAGGAAAACATAGGTACAAAGCTAGACTTGTGGTGAAGGGGTTTCCATAGAAGAAAGGTATTGATTTTGGTGAAATATTTTCTCTTGTTGTTAAGATGACTTCAATCAGAACCATTTTAAGTCTTGTAGCAGCGAAAGATTTACATCTTGAACAATTAGATGTAAAGACAACATTTCTCCATGGAGATTTGGAGGAAGAGATATACATGCAGCAACCAGAAGGATATGAGGTCAAAGGGAAAGAAAAATTGGTGTGCAGGTTAAAGAAGAGCTTGTATAGCTTAAAACAGGCTCCAAGGCAGTGGTATCTAAAATTTGACAAGTTTATGTCTGAACAAGGTTATACTAGATGTCACTCTGATCATTGTGTTTATCTAAAAAGGAAAAATGATGGCGGCTATATTATATTGTTATTGTATGTAGATGACATGCTTGTTGCAGGATCTAACATGCAGGAAATAAATGTGCTCAAAAGAAAATTGGCAAATTCATTTGTAATGAAGGATTTGGGAGCTGCAAAACAAATCCTTGGTATGAGGATAACTAGAGACAGGAAAAATCGCAAATTAACACTGTCTCAGAATGAGTACATAGAAAAGGTGTTGAAAAGATTTAATATACAGAATGCAAAACCAGTTAGTACACCTTTTGCTAGCCATTTCAAACTTAGTAAGGAGATGTGCCCAAAGACCCAAGAAGACATGGATTATATGTCTAAAGTTCCATATGCATCTGCAGTTGGAAGCTTAATGTATGCAATGGTCTGCACAAGGCATGATATTGCACATGCAGTGGGAGTTGTAAGCAGGTACATGAATAATCCAGGAAAAGAACATTGGATGGCAGTAAAATGGATTCTCAGATATTTGAGAGGTACCACAAATCAAGCATTATGCTTTGGTGGTTCAAACATTGCTCTACGGGGATATGTTGATGCAGATATGGCAGGTGACAGAGATAACAGGAGGAGCACTACAGGATATGTATTTACTGTAGGTGGAACAGCTGTCAGTTGGGTTTCAAAAATCCAAAGTGTTGTTGCACTTTCAACAACAGAAGCCGAGTATGTTGCTGCTACAGAGGCTAGTAAAGAAATGATTTGGTTACAAATGTTTATGGATGAATTGGGTAAGAAGCATGATATGGGCACACTATACAGTGATAGCCAAAGTGCTATTCATCTTGCAAAGAACTCAACATTTCATTCCAAGACTAAACACATACATCTCAAGTACCATTTCATACGGTCAGTATTGGAAGATGGAGAGTTGAAGCTGGAAAAGATACACACTAGCCAGAATCCTGCAGATATGCTAACAAAAGTTGTAACCGGGGAGAAACTGAGAACATGCTCAGTTTCAATTGGTCTTCAAGGATGACGATGAAGATGAGAAACAGCCAGGTCCAAAGAGGAGTCATTGTCCAGCAAATGAAGCAGCGATGGAGTTGCTACAATCGGTCTCCAAGTGGGAGATTGTTGGGTGTGGAGCCTGATTATCTTGTTTACTTTGTATCACAGCATTGGACCCCTGTACCTTAAAAGGGGCGGCAACGCCGCCCATAATTAATCGCTACCATGGGGGGTCCAGGGGGCGACAATGCTTTTCGGAGCCCTCCCCTGGCGAGGGTTTTCAGGGGCAGCGCCCCCGAAGCTAAAAACAGATGTAAAATTGCCTTGTAAAAGTATAGTAATTTCTAGTAAATCTGGGTTGTTCATTAGGCAGATGATCTGAAGGTAGAAGTTATGTTTAGTTTAGGGTTTTTTTCCCTAGAAGGCAACCCCTCGATTTTATGAGGGTATTGTATTGCGGTTGTGGATTGCATGTGTATTATCGGAGCAAGAAATAGATAGGGAGATTATGAGAGAGAACATAGGATATTACGGTCGTTGTGGAAGTTTTGTCTCTTCATTTTGTAGATAATAGAAAGGAAGGAGTAGCAGTTGGGGTGGATGTAGCCCAAACTGGGTGAACCACGTATATCTGTGTCTCTCTAGTTTTATGTGTTTTGTGTGCTTGTATTTTCCGCATATTTTATGTGTTGCATTGCTCCGTAATATATAATTTTCTAACAGTCCTTGCTTCTTTGCGAGGGGTACCCAAGTATTTGACATTGTGTGTCTGAGGCATAGTGTAGGGACAACATGTTTCAGTGCTAGTTGACAGTGGGGCCACCAACAACTTTATTGATGCACAATTGGTAGAGCGGAGGGGCATACCAAAAAATAGCTTTGATGAATTTTCAGTACTGGTACTGAGTGTGAGAACTATGCAGTGTGCTAGATATGTACCAGCGTTGGCAGTGACCATGGGGACTTACACTTTGACGGATCATTTCTTTGTGGTGGACATTCTGGACACCAACGTGATATTGGGAGTGCAGTGGTTGATCACGTTGGGGAAGGTCACTACGGATTGGGAGACTCTGGATATGGAGTGGACAGAAAAGAAGACCAGTAAGCATGAGATGATCCGAGGCATGCACACTTATACCCCGTAGACAGTTTCAACACACCAGATGGAGGCAGACTTCCGGAAGGGAGACATAGAGTGGGTAATGGAGCTGCGTGTTTTAGAGGCAAGATCTACAAGACAGGAAATTCACCCAGATGTGCAGTCGATTTTGGACATATATGCTACAGTTTTTGGGGATATACCTCCAGGACAACCACCGGATCGGGGGTTTGAGCACACCATTGAGTTGGAGCAAGGAATTCAGGCTGTGATTACTACACCCTATAGGCACACCAAAGCCTACAGGGATGAGATAGAGAGATCTATTCATGAGCTCTTAGCACTAGGAAACATCTGACCCAGCACCAATCCTTTTACTTCTTCTGTTGTATTGGTGAAGAAGAAGGATGGCACACTGAGGATGTGCATCGATTATCGGGTTCTTCAACAAGAAAACCATGAAGAACCGATACCCGATTCCACAGATTGATGATCTTATGGATGAGCTGAGGGGATCAAAGTTCTTCTTGAAGATTGATCTGAGGTCAGGCCACCATCAGACCCAAGTGAGGGACCAAGATGTCCCCAATATAGCCTCCATATGTCACTATGGCCATATTGAGTTTTTGGTGATGCCCTTCGGGCTAACCAATGCACCGACTACCTTCCAGTCTTGTATGAAACACATTTTCCGTGGTCAGTTGAGGAAATTTGTTGTTATTATTCGACGATATCCTGATATATAACCAGACATGGGAGGAGCACCTGCAACACATTGAAGTTGTATTGCATATTTTGGAGGAGTAGAATTTTTATGCTAAGCTCTCCAAATGCAAGTTTGGGCTTACATAGATGCTCTATTTAGGGCACATCAATGGTGTGGACGGAATGAGAGTCCACGAGGAGAAGATCCGCGCCATTCTAGATTGGCCGGAACCGAGGAACGTGACTGAGCTCCGGGGGTTTTTAGGCATCTACACCTACTACCGAAAGTTCGTCAATGGGTTTTCCCAACTTGCTGTACCCCTCATAGATTTTACCAAAAAGGGGGCATTCAGTTGGACAAACACAGCGCAGAGGGCCTTTGACAGGCTCAAGGAGGCGATGAGCAGCTGTCTAGTTTTGGTTTTGACGGATTTCATGTAGCCCTTTGCCTTGGAGTGTGATGCCTTAGGAGAAGGGGTGGGCACGGTATTGATACAGGGGGGCCACCCCATAGATTTCAAGAGCAGGAAGCTATTGTCGCATGAGAGGTTGTATCCCATATAAGACAAGGAAATGTTAGCTATCATGCATGCACTGGCCAAGTTTCGGCAGTACTTGGTGGGGAACAAGTTCAGGGTGAGGATTGACCACAACAGCCTCTGGTTCTTCTTAGAGAAGAAGCAGTTGCAAGAGAGGCAACAGAAGTGGGTTAGCAAGATCCAGGCGTATGAATTTGACATGGAGTATGTCAAAGGGAATAACAATGTGGTGGTCGATGCTCTATCATGCAGATCGGCAGCATTGTCTCTGATGAGCCTAGACACGAACTGAAGGGCTCAGTTACTGGTGGAGTACTCCAAGGACCATTTTTTCCGTGAGATACTGGATGTTCAGATCACATATGATAGGTACAGGGTAATGGATGAGGTGATATACTTCAGAGACATGATCTTCTTGACTGGGAGCTCTCAGCTCAAGGAGAAGGTACTGCGTGCCTCACATGACTCACCATTATCAGGCCAATAGGGGTTCACCAAGACCTATAGGGCCATCAGGGAGAGGTTCTCTTGGAGAGGCCTCAAGGAGGACGTACTTTGGCAGGTCAGGGAGTGCGAGGTGTGTCAGTGGAACAAAGGAGAGATGAGCCATCCAGCAGGATTACTACAGCCACTTCCCATTCCGGAGGGGAAATGGGAGAGCATTTCGATGGACTTCATCATGAGGTTGCCCATGGTGTAGGGCAAGGATTCCATCTTTTTGGTCGTTGATCGACTGACAAAGTATCAACACAGTATACAACATCACAGGTAGCGGAGTTGTTCTTTAGGGATATCTTCAGATTGCACGACCTTCCGAAGACCATTGTTAGGGATCGGGACAACCGTTTCATGGGCGGTTTTTGGTAGGAGCTCTTTCATTTGGTGGGTACATAATTGAATCCAAGTACCTATTATCACTCTCAGATAGACGGGCAGAAAGAGATAGTGAACAAGTGGCTGGAAGGCTACTTGTGAAACTATGTCACCAGGAAGCAGAAGGCATGGTTACACTAGTTGCATTAGGGAGAGTACTCCTACAACACCACTTTCACATGTTTTATTGTTATGTCTCCGTTCTATGATTTGTATAGATACCATGCTTTGACTTTTGCTGACGTGATGTTTGGTGCTAGCAAGGTCCCCATGGCCAAGGACTAGATCCAAGAGAGTCAAGATATACTTCGTGCTCTTAAGTATAACTTATCTACAGCGCATAACCAACAAAAGCTGTATACCGACAGGGAACGGGTTGAGAGGTAGTTTGAGGTAGGGAACTTGGTCTACCTATGACTTCAGCCATACTGGCAGTCCACGCTGAAGCAGAAGGGGGCCGAGAAGCTCAAGCCCTGCTTCTATGGACATTACATGGTGATCTGCAGTGTTGGGGAGGTTCCATATGAGTTAGAGCTGCCTACAGGTAGCCGGATCCACAACATCTTCCACGTATCATGCCTAAAAAAGGCATTGGGGCAACAGGTGACTGCAACAGAGGAGCTTCCACCGATAGATGATGAGGGGCATTTGGTGTTGCAGCCAGAAGCTATCATAGACACCAGAGAGAGACAACTACAGAGCAGGACATTCAGAGAGTACTTGGTGAGGTGGAGGAACTTACCGGATGAGGATGCCACTTGGGAGAGTGAGAAAATATTACAGCACCCATCTTTGCAGTTGCTTGAGGACAAGAAACGTTTGGGTGGGGAGGACTGTAATATTCCTAATTAGTAGCAGCTAATTGGTAATATTAATTTTGGACAGTTTTTCTTTTTCTAATGTTAGAGTCAGTTAATAAAGTGGGTGATGAGACACATAACCCATACTTAGGAAATAGTCATTCCCTAAAGTCACTTGAGCACATATCTACTTGACAGCTTGGGGCCCAGGAGGGTGAAGTGGCAGTGTGAGGGAAGAGGCAGTGTGGGCCCATGACAATGCAGTGAGAGAGGGACAACGTGGGCCAAGAGGGACAATGCAGTTTTGTGGGGCCTGAATGAGAGTAAGGATCTCAAAGCATAAAAAGGGGAAGAGGCTCCTCATTCTCTCATTCTATTATGCATCTTTGATTTTTGTCTTTTGACATTGAGCATGCTTTTGCTGTTGAGCGAAGTTTGCAAGTGTTGTTCAACACACTGGGTGTCTACGAGCGGATATCCCAACCTCATCCCCGGGGGACTTCAAGTGGCTGCTTGGGTGAGAAGTTCTATCCATAGTTTTTTAAGAGGAAGCCATAGCATCTTCAGCCAAGATTACGCATTTACTTGGAAAACATAGTCTCTTGGAGGGATCACACAGTCTGTGGTAGAGGCAGTTTTGGGAGTGAGGAGATATCAGGGATTTCAGCCCGTGGTTAGTGTGGAGGGACCAAACCTTCACTATTCATCATTTTGATATAGGAGGAGGCCATCATTTGCAGAGGATCATTCAGGGCTAGCATATTTCACTGGGATAGTGTTATTTCCCAAGGGAGCTCAAATTCCAGGATCATCCATTCTGAGATTCCTTTCTAGGCTTTTCTAGTTTATTGGAGGAGAGCTCATTTCCAGAGTTTCACATTTTTCTGAGTAGGGGAATAGCCCCAAAGATCCATTCCATTTCAGAAGTAGCAGCAGTTTGGCGGGAGTAGCAACAACATTTGGATATTACGTAGTCCTTGACAGAGCAGCCATTCATTGAGCATTTATGAGAGTATTTCCAGCTTGACTTGTGCAAGCCAAGGTGCCATCATTCTGATCACCTTTGTACTCATTGTTATCTTTCGGTTATATAATAAAATGGCTCAGTGTTTTTCCAAATTTGCATTATTTGTGTGACGTCTCTCTATTTGTTGTAGATGCTTGTTTATGTTTCTTGTATTATTGTTTATTTCTATTCAGAATATTACAAGGGACACAACCTAACGAGGCTCACACAGAGGCAGCGCAGAGGCTGACACATGCCCTTTAGGGTGATGCAGAAGAAGCGTTGAGCCTAGAGGGGTGACGCAGGAGTAGCCTGTGCTGTGCATTGGCTCTAACAACTATGAAAAGTTGACGTAGTGCTGGGAGTGGTAGCGTTGGGATTTCCAGTGGGCCAGAAAGGGCTCGTATTCAACATTATATAGAAGGTGTGAAGCCTCAGTTGAATCAACCATATATTTTGTCTCCAAGTGATAGAGGTACATTTGCCATGAATTCTCTATAAGGAAAACCATTACTGGTGCCCTTGATTGTACTCAAATATTTTTCATAATAAACAAACGCTCTAAGAGTTGTTGCATTGGTTTTCCCGGTTTTTCCTGGGACATTGTCCAAAAAATATTATCCATTGTCATGTGTGTGTTTTGCTTCAGTAAATGATCTGTATATATGTGTAGGCCGCAATTATGTTTACTTTGGTATTTTACTGAATATTCAGAAAATAACTTGTTAATTAAATCAAACAAGTAGGAGAAGTAAATCAAGATAATGCAGTAGGGTTTCTATATTCAGAAATTCTCACAGTATCATGGTAAATTTCTATGCATATTACCTGTGGAGTATCTCTGAAATAGGGTCCAAATTATATTTGTGTTTAGATATGTGTTAGGGCTAAGTTTCACTACCTCTGTTCATGAGGGTCGAGACATTTTGTGCATGAGGCTTTGAGGTATTCTGGTTGTGGAATTAGGGTCGAGGTTAAGTAAAGGATAGCGAACGTAATATGGTCCTATATGTTGAATTCTATATAGCAGTAATGGAGAAATGAAGGAATGATGACCGAATTGTTTTGAGGCAGGGCACAAAAATAAGGAAAACCTGAATTCTGAATTAGGGTTGAGTTTGATCATCACAGGACTAAAATCCTTAAGGTTGTGTGAAGGCTAAAAGATCGATAAAGAGTGTTGCACCTTGTGAAAATTCGATGACCCAAATCCTATTACAACAACTGGAAATAATTCTCCTAATTGTTAAATTAATTTTAATAATTTATTTACTGTTTGCTACAAAAAATACTGAATTAATCACATTATAACCTACACAAATAAAAACTGTGGAAGAAATAAATGCTGGAAGAAATGCTAGCACACACACATAAAATAACAAAGTTAGTTTTAGATTAATGTCCTCGGAAAAACCCAACGCGGGAAAACCGGTGCAACAGATGAGGGTTTTATTATTATGAAACAATGAAATAATCTAAGTACAACTAGATGTCGAAACTAACAATCCTACAAAAATATTGGAAAGAAAAATCTAGTGAGGAAATTCCTCACTCCACAGGAAAATCCAGGCACTGACCTCAGCTCAAAATTGAGCCGTCCAAACTGGCTTTGCGCAGTCACTGCGTCACCCTAGCACAGTCAATTCTGCACTCAGCTCAGAACAACTTATCCTCAAGCCGTCTAGTCAGTGATTTTCTGGGAAAATGTCTCTCGTGGCCTCTGGAACCTCTGCCCAGCTTCTGGCACTGAAACTCTGCTTCTCCCCAACAATTCGAAATTGCCTCTAGAGGCTACTGCACTGCTCTGTGTCAGACTCACTGTGGTTCCTCTTCCTCTCTGCAAATACACACACCAGATCTGGAATTCCTCCTTTGGATTCACTATATCTTCCCCTCTCTTAGTGCTTCTATCTCACCAACTCTCTCTCCAACAACTGAAAATTTCTACTATGGAAATTGATCTGCCTATGAAATCGAACTGATGAAGTGATTTCTCCAAGCCCCATCAACTTCTTCTTATAATCCTCTGTTGATAGTTCAACGACCAAGATTAGATCTTAATCGATGGATAGGATTAATTTGAAGTTGATCCGTGCGAGTTTCTAGAACATTCACACCTTGACTTAATAAATTTTGATTAATTAGTCATATTCCCTAAGTTTAGACATAGGAAATATTTAAAACTGACTAATAATATAATTAAGTCATTTCTGGGCAGAATTTCCAGAAACTATCTTTGGGTTTTGAAGATCTCATGTATTCTAGCCTCTCCACAAAATTTTGTGGCTAGAACACATCTAATGCTACAAAAACGAACACTCCCTCTTAGCGGGGAATGTGTTCTAGTGTTGCATCTGCTGCTACAACACCTTGCCTCTGCATCATATCCTGTTACGTTGCTGATGTATAGCTACTGTTGTCCACCAACCACTACGCAACTTTGATATGAGTTGCATATGTACTATTGCTGACCCTTCTGAACTACTTCCAACATTTCATCTGCACTGCAACTCCCTCTCATATGTTGTTGCTACAACTGCAACATATGCAACTTAGAAGTATCTGAAATATTCAACCAATTTTGTTTAGTATGATGCATTTGTCACCCAAGTCTTGACTGCTACTGGTAACTACACAATCATTGAAGGCTCTGCGTTGTTGTTGACTCTACACTATGCCAACTGCATTATTGCCAACTCCGCACTGTGCTCCCTAACATCTGACTGCTACTAGCCTCTGCAACTGTCACTCTGATATCTGACTATATCAACTGCCACTGGTCCATCTTGCTACTGAAATAGTGTGGACTCTGGTAGCAAGGTATTGATTCAAGAGGTGGACCCCCTCAAGAATCCTACCCATCTGTAGCACTCTGAGGCTACAAACACCAAGTCACCCCACCTCACTCCTGGGGGTATGTCTGCAAACATGGAAAATTATTCCTCCAGCCTGGAGGAAAATCTATTAATCTTTGCAGAATAGGCATGCTAGTCCTGCTTCTCCTCCTTGTCCTTCTTCTTGAGAGGACATTGGGTATTGTAGTCGCCAAAATCGCCACACCTGAAGCACATGACCTTTGATTGGTCCTTCTTCTTCTTTCGTTTCTCCCCCTGTCCCTGAATGTGACCCTTCGATGCGAGTGCCACATTCTTCTTCTCCTTCACCTACTTTGATCCATTGTTGTTGCCACTGATGGATCTCTTTACCAAGTCTCATCTCAACTCCTCCTGCTGCAAATCGGTCCACATCTTGTCCCACCTTGGCAAGGTATCTCTGTCCAAGATATTTTGGAAAAATACCTGCCCCTCCTCTGAGACACTGTTGAGTGCCGATCGCACTAGCTCTGTGTGTTGAGGTGTTTCCCCAACAGTTGCAATCTGGTTCTGAATCTCCTAAATTCTAGTGAGGAAGGGGTTTATGCGTTCCCATTTCTGCATCCTGATGCATCTCAACTTCTCCTCCAAGTACATCTTCCGCTACTCAAAAGTGCCTTGGTATAGCGTGGAAAGTGTATCCCACATGTCTTTGGGTGTTCCCATGGTCGCTATGTGTGATATAATGTGATCCTGAACACCATCAAGGATCAACCTTTTCACCCACATCATCTCCTTTCTGTACTCCTTTAGCTGATCCGCATCTCTGGGAACCGCTACCACTACATCAATATATGTTTTCAGGACAAACTCATCCAGAAGGAAGGACATCCTTGCCTTCCAAATGTCGTAGTTGGAAGCCCCATCCAACCTATCCTGATCACAAATCCCAATAATGCCCATCTCAAACAATGTCAAAAATATCCTCTTCCCTTCTACTCAGCTGCTGCTCAGCTATTAACAATCCCTTATGGAGTGAGAAACTCTTCTCACAACAACTTTTTATCTTCAAGGGAAATCAAATTTATTGAGACTAAAAGTTCCCTAAGGAACATTTTCCCTCAATGTGTGTTCTTCTTCCACTCGACGTTAGTTCTGCTCTAGCAAATTGCTAAAAAACTATTGTTTCCAGCAAGAGATCTGCTCAACGAAAAATATTGGCTACTCCCTCTACCTCTGGAATCCCTCGATCTAGAGAGATCTATTTTTTCTATCCCTATCTCAGAAAAATCAATTCTCCTCAAGAAATTCTACCTCTTAGAAAAGTGACTATGTTTCCCCTGGGAATTTTGATCTGTTGCCCACATTGAACAGCAAAATTCCTTCCTTTCGCTTCTGAGCTTTCCAACTGATCAACTTCGTTCTAATACCATGTGAAAATTCAGTGACCCGAATCCTATTGCATGAATTGGAAATAATTCTCCTAATTGTTAAATTAATTCTAACAATTTATTTATTTTTTGATACAAACAATACTGAATCAATCACACTATAACCTACACTAATAAAAATTGTGGAATAAATAAACGCTAGAAGAAATTGTAGCACACACACCTAAAATAAAAGTTATTTTTGGACCAGTGTCCCCAGAAAAACCCAACGCGAGAAAAATGGTGCAACATCTGAGGGTTTTATTATTATGCAACAATGAAATAATATGAGTACAACTAGATGTCGAAACTAGAAATCCTATAGAGAAATAATGACAAGAAAAATCTATTGAGGAAATTCCTCACTCAGGAAAATATGGGCACTGACCTCAGTTCAAAATTAAGTTGTCTATGTTGGCTCTACACAGTCACTGTATCACCCTAGCACAGTCACTTCTGCACTCATCTCGAAACAACTTCTCCTCAAGCCGCTTGGTCAGTTGTTGTGTGGGAAAATGTCTCTCCTGGCCTTTAGAACCTCTGCCCAAATTTAGGAACTAAAACTCTGCTTCTCCCCAACAATTCGAAATTGCCTCTAGAGGCTACTACGTTGCTTTGCTTGAGCCTCACTATGGCTCCTATGACTCTCTTCAAATGCACTCACTAGATCTAGAATGCCTCCTTCGGCTTCACTGTATATGTCCCTCTCTTTCTGCTTTGATCTCACTGACACTCTCTCTGGAAACTGACAACTGCTACTCTGGAAATCGATCTGCCTATGAAATCGAACTGCTGAAGTGATTTCTCCAAGCCCCATCAACTTCTTCTTATAATCCTCTGTTGAGACTTCAATGACCAAGATTAAATCTTAATCGATGGCTAGGGTTAATTTGAAGTTGATCCGTGTGAGTTTCTAGAACATTTACACCTTGACTTAATTAATTATGATTAATTAGTCATATTCTCTAAGTTTATACTTATTGAATATTTAAAAACTAACTAATAATCTAGTTAAGTTATTTCTAGGTGGAATTTACGAAAATGATTTTTGGGTTTTGGAGATCTCATGTATTCTAGCATCTCCACAAATTTTTGTGGCTAGAACACATCCGATGCTACAAAAAATAACACTCCTTTATGGAGAAGAATTGATAAGGTGGAGGGTTGTTCCTAAAGGGTTTAGGACAACAGATTAAGTGTGTTAGTTCAAGGCTTCTTCAATGCAAGATCAATCCCCAAGTTCTGTCCCTTTGCGGTATGCTTTTTGAGAACAAGTGTGAGAGTTGAGACCCTAAGATGATGACCTAATGTCTTTATGTATAGGGTGGCATTCGTCAAGTGATATGCATAAATGTTACAATGGAGTAAACACTGCAATGTATCTCTAGTATAGCTGGAAGGGTGGACAAAGATGTGTGTAGAGATGATGTGAAAGGGGCTATCTTGAAGTGAAGAAAGGAAGAAAGATTTGTTGATGTGGAGGTTTGTTCAATAATTTTTTGGACAAAAGTTGTTGATGCCCAAGTATAGTGATGTTGGCAGGTTAATATCACATTTAGGAGGCTATCTATTGGTTTCCGTAGTCCATTCATCCTACGTGGAGTGAAAGGGATATGGGTGGGCTTCTAGGTAATCCCTAAGTTCAGTGATATATAAGTGGTCTTGTCATTATGTGAGGTATGATTTTGTGTTGCCCTAGTTCAGTGATTGTAAGGAAGCATTTCAATGATAAGAGGGCTGATTATGCAAGCCCTAGGTTTATCATTCTTAGAGTAGCCAAGATATAACAAGAGGGAAGATTTGTGGAAGCCCTAGTTCTATGATTTGAAGCAGCATGTCAGAGATGAGAGGGCAGAATTTGAAGTCACTATGATTTGGTTATATTGGATGAGCAAGATAGCAACTAGAGGGCAGTTTGATGAGCCTGTGTTCAGTCCTCTTGGAGCAGCCAAGAGATATTGATAGTGGAATTTTGAGGTAAGAATATTTGGAGCAGTAGAACTACTTGTGAGTAGCAGAAGAAGTGGAAAAGGACTTTCCAGATGTTTTCAAGGTATGTGGACCAAAAGGGTTCTGTAGAGCACTCCTTCAACAAGTAAATCAAGTGTGCTTTGTTCAGGGAAAGATTGATAGTCATAAGTTGTTGAATCCAAGACCTAGTTTTCTTTGTATTAGAGTTGTATGTAAGGGACATGATCCTTGGTACAAGAACCCTACGTTTTTTGTATTAAAGTTTGTAATATAATAAGTTTTGGGTTAAAAATTGTCTTGTGCACTTTTTGATTCATTGTTATACATTATTCCGCTATGGAAGTGCTTTTGTTGCGACATTTGAGTGCATTTGTGATCGTCATATTAGACTCAAATGTTAGTTTCTGTAGCATCAAATGTATTCTAGCCTTGAAATTTTGTGGAGAGGCTAGAATAAATGAGATCTCCAAAACCCATATATTGCTTCTGAACATTCCACCTAGAAATGACTTAACTAGATTATTAGTTAGTTTTTAAATATTTCCCAAGTCTAAACTTAGGGAATATGATTAATTAATAAAAATTAATTAAGTCAAGGTGTGGATGTTCTAAGCCTCATATGGATCGATTTCAAGTTAATCCTAGCCATTGATTAAGATGTAATCTTAGTTGTTTAAGTATCAACCAAGGATTATAGGAAGAAGTCGATGGGGCTAGGAGAAATCACTTGAGCAGCTCGATTTTACTGGGAAATCGATTTCCAGAGTAGCAGTTGGTTCTTTCCAGAGAGATATTCAGTGAGATCAAAGAAGTGAAATAGGGGCAGAGAAATTGAAGCCAGAGGGGGCATTCCAGTTCCAGTGTTTGCATTTACAAAGAGGCAGAATTGTCACAGAGAGGTTGAAGGAAAGGCAACGCAGTAGCCTCTAGAGGCAATTCCATATTTGTTGGGGAGGAGAAGAGATTCAATGTTGGAAGCTGGACAGAGGGTCCATAGGCCAGGAGAGTCATTTTCCTAGACAACAACTAACCAAACTGACTTGAGGAGAAGTTATTCCAAGCTAAGTGCAGAAGTGACTGCGCTAGGGTGACGTAGTGACTGCGTAGAGCCAATTTGGACGGCTCAATTTTGAGCTGAGGTCAGTGCCTGGATTCGCCTGTGGAGTGAGGAAATTTCTCACTAGATTTTTTTTTCCATTTTTCTCTGTAGGATTTCTTGTTTGGGCATTCGTTTGTACTAAGATTATTTCACTGCTACATAGCATTAAAGCCCTCAGTTGCTGCACCGATTTTCCCAAGTTGGGTTTTTCCGGGGACTTTTGTCCAAAAATAACTATGTTTTTTTATTTGTGTGTGCCAGAATTTATTCCAACGTTTATTTCTTTCGCAATTTTTATTTTTGAAGGTTGCAGTGTATTTATTTCAATATTTTTCATAGGAAACATTAGATAAATTTTTAAGTAGAATTAAAAATTAGAATAAATAATATCAGTTGTTGCAATAGGATTTCAGTTGTGGAATTTTCACATGGTATCAGAGTGCAGATGATCAGCTGGAGAGCTCAGTAGCAAAGAAAGGAGGAGTTCCGCTGCTCAATGTGGGAAACAGTTGAAAACCCCAGAGGGAAGTGCAGTCACCTTGGCTAAGAGGTCATATTTCTTGAGGAAAATAAATTTTTTCTGAGAGAGCAACAGAAAAAATTGATTTCACCAAATAGAGGAATTCCAGAGGTAGAGGGAGCAACCAATATTTTCTTGCAGAGCATATCTCTAGCTAGACATTGTAGTTTTGCAACAATTTTCTAGAGAAAAACTAGATTCAGGTGGAAGAAGAACACACACTAAGGGAAAATTTTCCTTAGGGAACTTCTAGTCTCAAGAAGTTATATTTCCCTTGCAAATCAACAGTGGTTGTGATCAGAGTTTCTTACTCCAGAAGGGAGTGTGTATAGCTGAGCAGTAGCTGATCAGAAGGGAAGAGGAGATTTTTGACATTTTTTTGTTGAGACGGCCATAGATGGGCTCTGAGATCAGGACAGGTTGCATGGAGATTCCAACTATGTTATCTGAAAGGAAAGGATGTCCTTCCTTCTATATGAGTTTGATCTCAAGGATTATATTGATAATGTGGTAGTAGTTCCCATGGATGCGAATCAACTCAAAGAGTATAAGAAGGACATGGCGAGGGAAAAATGGTTGATCCTTGATGGTGTTCGGGATCACATTGTATCTCACATAGTGGCCAAGGCTATGACCAAAGAGATGTGGGATACACTTTCCATGTTATACCAGTTTACTTCTGAGTAGCAAAAGATGTACTTGGAGGAGACTCTTGAGATGCGTCAAGATGCCGAAAGGGGAACATATACACCCCTTTCTCACCAGGATTTAGGAGATCTGGGATCAACTTGCAACTATTGGGGCAACGCCTCAACCCAAAAAGCTAGTACGATTTGCACTCAACAGTGTCTATGAGGAGTGACAAGTATTTTTCCAAACTATGTTGGGCAAAGACACCTTTCCCAGGTGGGACAGGATGTGGGCCGATTTGCAGCATGAGTTGAGACGATACTTGCTAAAGATCTCCATCAATGACAATAGTAGCAACAAGTCGAAGTAGGTGAAGGAGGAGAATGTGGCACTTGCATTGAAGGGTCCTAGTAAGGGGTATGGGGAGCATTGCAACAAGAAGAAGGACCTATCAAAGGTAAAGTGCTTCAGGTATGGTTAGCTAGGCCACTACAATACCCATTTTCCTCTCAGGAATAAGGACAAGGAGGAGAAGCAGGACCAACAGGCAACTTTTTCTGATATTGATAGGTTGTCCTCCAGGCTAGAGGAAGAATTTTCCATGTATGCAGACATCCCTCCAAGACTGAGGTGGGGTGACTTGGTTTTGTAGCCCCAAAGCACTACAAATGGGTAGGATCCGTGAGGAGTCCACCTCTTGGATCAGTACCTGGCTACGGGGGCCCATAATATTCAGTAGCAGGATGGACATGTGGCAGTTGGTGCATTCAGATGCCAAAGTGACAATTACCGACTAGTAGCATTGATACACTGAGGAGTGAAGATGCAGAGTTGGGAGCAGTGCAGTTGGTATAGTGCAGAGTCAGCAGTAGCGCAGAGACTTCAATGATGTGTAGATACTAGTAGCAGTCAGGACTCGGGAGACAGATTCATCATATTGAACATAATTGGTTCAATATTTCAAATTATTCTCAGTTACAGATGTTGCAGTTGCAACAAAAAAAAATGAGAGGGAGTTGCAGTGTTGGCAATAGTTCAACAGGGTCAGAAACAACACAAATGCATTGCATATCAGAGTTTCACAGTGGTTGGTGGGAAGTAGTAGCCAAACACCAACAACGTGATTGGATATGGTGCAGAAGCAAAGTATTGCTATCAGAGGTGCAACAATACTAGAACACATTCCTCTCTAAGAGGGAGTGTTAGTTTTTGCAGCATCAGATGTGTTCTAGAATTGAAATTTTGTGGAGAGGCTAGAATACATGAGATCTCCAAAACCCAGAAATTGTTTATGGAAATTCCACCTAGAAATGACTTAATTAGATTATTAGTCAGTTTTTAAATATTTCCTAAGTCTAAACTTAGAGAATATGATTAATTAATCGAAATTAATTAAGTTGAGGTGTGAATTTTTTATAGACTCACATGGATCAGTTTCAAGTTAATCCTAGACATCGATTAAGATCTAATCTTGGTTGTTGAAGTCTAAATAGAGGATTATAAAAAGAAGTCAATGGGGCTTGGAGAAATCACTTGAGAAGTTTGATTTTACTGGGAAATCGATTTCCATAGTAGTAGTTGGTTGTTGCCAAAGAGATATTCAGTGAGATCGAAGCAGTGAGAGAGGGGTAGAGACAGTGAAGCCGAAGGAGGCATTCCAGTTCCAGTGAGTGTATTTACAAAGAGGCGAAAGTGCCATAGAGAGGTTGATGCAGTAGCCTGCAGAGTAAATTATATATTTGTTGGGGAGAAGTAGAGATTCAGTGTCGAAAGCTGGGCAGAGGGTCTAGAGGCTAGGAGAGTAATTTTCCTAGACATCAGCTGACCAGATGGCTTGAGGATAAGTTGTTCCAATCTGAGTGCATAAGTGACTACGCTACGGTGAGGCAGTGACTGCATAGATTCAGTTTGGACGACTCAATTTTGAGCTGAGGTCAGAGCTCAGATTCGCTTGTGGAGTGAGGAAATTCCTCACTAGATTTTTCTTGCCAGTTTTCTCTGTAGGATTTCCATTTTGGTCATGCAGTTGTACTCAGATTATTTCACTGTTACATAAAATTAAAACCCTCAACTATTGCACCAGTTTTCCCAAGTTGGGTTTTTCCAGGGACTTTTGTCTAAAAATAATTGTGTTATTTTATGTGTGTGTGCTAGCATTTATTCCAGTGTTTATTTCTTCCACAATTTTTATTTGTGAAGGTTTCAATGTATTTATTTCGATATTTTCTGTAGAAAACATCAGATAAATTGTTAAGTATAATTAACAATTAGAAGAATAATATCAGTGGTTGCAATAGGATTCCAATTGTGGAATTTTCACATCAAACACTGATTCTTAAGTGCCATGGAAAAATCAACACAATTAATCAATGTTAGAAGGGATTTTTCTAGGATGTGGATTTTCAAGGCCCTACTAATGCTATGTAATTAATGGTAATTAAGTAAAAGTGACATTATCCTTTATATTTCATTTCCATCTACTTAATTTTTTAACGCTATCATTAATTGTTTTAGGATGTTTGAGAGTGGTTCCAACCTCATTGGATGATTTCATATGGAGAAAGTAAAAATTTTAGATCCCATCAAAATCTAGTAGGCTCAACAATTTTTAGGATTTCAAGGTTAAAAGGATTTCAAATTTCCATTCGATTTTCTCATGTATGAGGGTATGGAACTAACATTTAATCAAGAGTACCAAGCCCTCTATATACCTTGAAGTTTATGGTAGTGATTGTTAAACTCCTCTATCATGACCCTATTAAAAATGTACCATCACTCAAAAAAAATCTTGATTTCACATGTTATGTTTTTTCTATCTTATTTTAATGCTTAGAGAGTGAGATTGATGATGAGGATCCTAATATATGCAATGATTCTGATGATATGTAGTATTAGTGATTTGTTGTTTCATGATTTTGTTTGGACTCTATAGGACATTAGAGAGCCTCTTTGTTGATGTATTTCTAGTTCAGATTTGGATTACACTCGGTGCAATTTGCATTGTATGCACTAGTTGTATGATTGAATTTGTTTCCAAGGTCGCCATGTCTTGTGTTAGACACTCATATTTCCATGTCCTCCATGTCTCGTGTCATCATGTTAGGTGACTTACTTCATATATTGCTTGACCATGTTTGCTTATTGTTTCTCCTGTTAATGAAAATTTCTTCATCTCTTGAGGTCAACAATGGGTGATGTGCAATTCATTTCAGATTATTTTAAGAGAAATATTTTCTTTGTTTGATTATGCTCACCTATTCATTTGAATCCTAAACATGTAGATTGAATTATTCTGAAATTATTAGAATTTACCATAAAAAGAGAATCAATTTCGTGATGTTCCTAACATGTAGAGATGTATATATTTTCATTATTTAAGGTTTGTGTGGATCTATGTTTTTTTTTGAGTGTTTTGAGGTCTTGTATAGTTCCCATGCATGGTGGCTAAAGGTTTGAGGGTTGTTTGTAGTTGGATTCTTTGGTTCTCTGGTCAACTTGTCAGTTGTGAAGTAGAGGTTTCATTTAATCTTTGCTATAAAATAAATTGATTTTTCTCTAGATCGTTGGTCGGTGTTGTACATATATTACCTATGTCTGCTCCAAGTAAAACTGTGCAGGCATTGAGGTTAGCCAATGTTTCTTTACCGAAAATGAATTTACTAAAAGTATTCTATTCATTACCTCAAGTTTTTAGTGTGTCTTGATAATGATTTTCTTTTCATTTTTTCACATTAATTAATATTTTATAACTTTCGCAATGCTTTTATATATCCTTATTTTTTTCCAATATATTGTTACTGTCTTGTTTTAAATTTGTTACTTTCGGATGTAGTATTTTTGCTTTAGATTTAGGTCTAATGTATCTAGTGAATATTTAGTTTAGTTGCATTTCTTGTTTGGCTTCAAAGCCTTAATTTGTTAGTATAAGGACTATTCAGAGAGTAATTTTAGTATTTTTTCACTTATGGAGGATATTGTTCCTCTTATTTTACTTGGTATGTGTAGGTTTTTGAATTAGACATCCTACATAACCACTGATTTTATTAACAATTAGGAGTAACAATTATTCCTACCGGTCACATTGAAAATAATTTTATATGGTGAGCAAATAAATCTAGGTAGGTTAAAAGTGACGGGTGGAATATAAAATGTCACACCCAATGAAATATCAAATTTCAATGCAGGTTGTAAATTTACAACAAATTTATCTACAAATCTAATCTCCTTTTTCAATCAAATATCCATTAGCAGTCCTTTTTTTAATTATGGTATAAGATTTGGCATACAAGAGAGTGCATGGTCCCAAAAACCTTTGATGAGGGTTTGAGGACAGGTTTCAAATAGACATGGTTTGCAGATAATATTCTTAAGAAATGTGTTAGTGAAGGCATTCCGGGTGTGTTCTCCATTTGTGAGGGTGTTTGAAAATGCAGAGGGCTCCACGAGTTTGAAGTATGTATCTCCAAGAATTTAATGAAGTGGTAGACAATAATGTAGCTTTTCATTCAAATAGGAGATGAGCTTTGCAGATGCATTTGTTGCTTATTTATAACACTTTAACTAACCTTTGGTATTTCATAGGGCCATTTACATTACCAATCATTTCATATTATAATATGTTCACTTTATTTACTAGAAACACATATATTTACAATGTCACCATCTAACTAATATTCCTAATTTATAACATTGCACTTAATGTTCACATTCACTAATCAAATATACCCACTCAGATGCTTATAATCAAGAGATTCTGAAGAGATTGTGTCAAGTTTCATGAAGCTTGGACCTTGCATTTGTGACATGTGTATGCCTTCATACATGCAGACATCACTACCATGCACTATGCATAATTCTTTCAATTGCACATAGCCAACTAGTCTCTTACTCCACCTCGAATGTGCTCAATAATTCTCTAGTGTTAGTGAAATCACCAATATCCTTCACCCTAAGGTGTAAATTCCATTTTTCAAAGAAGACAAACACCATCATTCATAACATTAACTTGATATTTGTGAGAATTACATCTTCCACCTATTGCATTCTCTCTTGTAATGCCCTGGCTACTCATGATAATAAAATATAGTTTTAATGAAATCATAAATTTCCCTCACCCTAAGGTCTAGATGAATCTTCTTTCCAAGAAGACAACCAAGAATACAAACACCATCATCCAAAACATTAACTCAGGATCTTTGTGAGATGTACATCTTCCACCTCTTGCAATCCTCCTTGTAATGCCTTGGCTCCTCATGATAATAATGTATTTTCTTCTTGTTTCAAGAGCCATATTTACCTCACCCTTTTCATTTAAAAATGGTACTTGTTCCTCCTTACCTGTGTCACACGACTATAAATTTCATTTTAATATTGATGGTTCAGATGAATCCTTTGGTAAACTTTGTTCAAATTTTTGAACTATTGTAACTCTTTGAGAATCCTTCATGGTTAACCATTATGGAATTACCATATCTACCAACCATACCATTTAGTCAAATAACTAACCATACCAATGTTTCTCTCATGCAAATGAATGAAATAAATCTACTCAGAATATTTTTGTCACATAGGAACATTGCATATTCAATTTGGTATGAAATACTTCATTAAAAAAATCGTGTACCTAGAGATGGTCCTTTGGATAGTTGTCTTATGCACAAAGAAATGCCTTTGTATCTTTCATAGAGAGCATGACCCATCTTTAACACATCAAATCACTTTCTAGATGAGAGATAAGAGCTCACGACTAAATTTTTCGGAAAATTTTCTATATGCAATTTCATACACATATAAAAAGGAGTAGAATGAAGATATTAAGCTACTTGGAAATTAGCTCTACATATCTCTCTTGATCAATGGATGATTGTGTTGTGAAACTGAGAATTTGAGGTTGAGAGCTTGATATTAAGAGATAATTTTTCCATTTTATTTTCTAACCATCTCAGCGAGAGTCAACGCTTATCCCTTTGGAATTACACCCTACATTTAAATCACCCTTTGCTACCCAGTAATTATTTGGAGGATCTACCTTGCTCTGATTTTGGATTTTGGCCATTGGCTCTATATTTGAAAAACAACTTATAGGTCTTTGATTTCATATTGAGCTTCTCCTTTTCCTCTTTACTTTTAGAAAATCATTATGATCCTCTTGTGTAATTTTTATCTTAAATTTTATATCAAGCATAGAGGTTGAGTGTTTCTACGACAATTGTCAAGTCTAGTTTCGTTACATGGGTTATGCCTAGAAAGTGTGTTATCATCATTCAAAATTTATTTCCAAATCTGGTAACACTCTATTTGGTAATCTCTTTTTTTCAAAGCAAAAAATTTCATACTTCTATCAAATAGAATGAACTTGTCCAAGGAAATTTCACCTACCATTATTACCTCCACTATCCATAATGAAAAGGGGAAATATGGGAGTATCACCAAAATGAGGGTTGAATATAAGATCATGGTAACTAGGTTATGTTACCACTCAAACTAGAAGGGGACCTATAAGGGACTCCTAAAGGGACAACTGCTAGATCAAGGGAAACATTGGAGACTTATCCCACTATCACCTCAGCTAAAGCTCCCTACTCTTTACAGACTTTCACCGATGGGAGGAGACCTAGTATGTATGAATTCACTTATGAAGGATGGATCAAAAAATGGATGTGAAGTGACCTCAATGATACTTTACCTAGAAGAATATTAAGAATGGAGCTTTCTTGATTTTTAAGTAAGGTACAGGACTTCCTAGGAGAAGGAGGTGAGGACTTAAAGGAAAAACTTGGATTCCCAAGTTGTCTTAAAATAATTGTCTTTGATGAAAAATGGGACCACACAGGACTAAGTGGACCCAACCTAGGTTAAGGGGAGGGATTTTAGAAACCTATGATGATATTAACCTAAATAAGGAAGGGGGCAAGGATAAAAACAGGAATTTCCACTGAAATATGTCAAATTGATCCTATGAGGTACTAGCCTTGGTAACACCAGGGCAAAGTTTTATCTCAAAGCTAGGGCTTGGGATATATCGCAATCTAGCCATTGGAATTTCTTCAAATTTGGAGGAGACCTTGAGGACACATCAACGCAGTAGAGGCTAGGAGATCGAAAAGTTTTTGGGAAAATGATGCCCTAGGTGGCCCAGTGTGGCTAGACCTAGAAAAGAGGGGAAAAGGTGAAGAAAACAAGATTTAAGGTGATCACCTTATGGTGGATCAGTGTCTAATTACTTTTGGGATATGGAGTCAGGAAAAATTATGAGGAAGGATCTCGTTTCTAGCTCAAGGAGGATCTAAGGGCAACGCCGTCCAATGTTAGGGAAAAAATAAAGTGACCTTAAAGCATTTATACTTCGCTTACAAATGAATATGGATTATCAAGATAAATTCAATCTCTAGGACAATTTGTTCAAAAAACATGGCCCATACATAGAGATATGCTATATAGAAACATAATTCCACAATGAAGCAGTAAATGCATGCAACAGTTAGCCCTAAAATAGCGAAAATCCCATGATCAATGTATGTGAAAAAGTAAAAGAAAATAACATCAACATCATACTTACATATAAGAGAATATATCCAACCATCAATACATTTTACAATAAAGAAGCTCCAAGACAATAAAATCCAATCCAAACATCAAAATTCATCTATGCTCCAATTCGTCCACCAAGAAGCAAATGAGAAAATCTCAAGAGAGAGAATGATCCAATCCAAGTATGTTAAAAAACGAATTCATGTTACTCCTATTTATACGCTAATTAGGAGTTAAAATTTCATAATTGGGCTTACATTAACCCCTAAATTAAAATAAAGTGCAAACTAACTTTTGGTGACAATCCCACCAAACTAGCTCACAAATAAAATAATAAGCCTCTCAAGAGGTCAAATGATAAACTATGCATGTCGTTGGGCCCTCCAAGAGGTCTGATGAGGTCTATAAGTGCCATAATGATGAACAAGACCCTCAAAAGCGATGGACAAGGGGGTGGCCCCTTGTTCTCCAAACAATAAACATGTGGTGCTCCCAATGGGTGTGGGGGCACATCAATAACCTCATGGGTCTCCAAGTAAGTCTAAAATTCTTGTTGACCATTTGTAAGGGTTCAAATGATGGAATGAATGATGCCACATTAGTGTACAAGTCTCGGGTCACCTGCCAAATGTATGGTGAAACTGTGGGGCCGAATATGGTGTATAAGGTGAATCTTCCTCATTCGACAATAGGTGGATCTCGAGCAATCTCTGAATATTTATGAGGATCTATCGAATTTTTTCTACTATTTTGGAAGCCCATGGATCTCTACACACACCCTACATGTGCCAATGTATCCCTTTGGAGAATTAGGACTCGTATAGGGAGACCAAACTTAGGATGGGCACCATATTCAATCCTACATAAGATCCAATGTGTATCCTAGCCTTCCAAAATAACAAGTCATTAGAGTAATTGGGTAAAAGAGTTTACAAACCATTGACAACAAGTGGACACTTCATAATGGCATGCCCTTTCATAGTGGGTGTTGGCATGTGCTAATGTCTCCAAGCTCCAAAGGGGGTTAATCAAGTACCTTATTAGGTGGTTTCTACCTTTAGAGGGGATAGTATGTCCAAGGTACATCCCTCAAATGGTGGTGGCATGTGACAAAGAGGTGAATAGAATGGGGATGAAAGGGGAAATCATGGGAAACATATCAGGGTACAAGGGTATATAGAAGAAAGGAATCCCACACATGGGTATATAATGTATAGGAGGGAGAAATCGTGGTACATGAGGTGCCCCGACCTTGATTTTTCCACCCTTCTTTGTATGCATTTTTCCTTTTATGATTTTTATTTATTTAACTTCTTGGGGCTTAAAGGATAAGAGCATGATGTGTAAGATATAAAGTGGATACCCCATTTTAGGTAGGGCGGTTCATTTCTCTCCAGAGGTTGAGACAATAATGGGTTCCTGAATGATAAAGGAGGTTCATTTAGGGCATATGGAACCAGGGTGATGGGCATGGGTATGGGGTAGAGCTCATGCATTTGATTTTTTCAACATGCTAAATATGTTTATCCTAGTCATATTTTGCATATTGTGGTATGTTTTTCTGGTGAATGTGGTTATTTATGCTTTTACTTTTTCTTTTCAGCTGCTTCAACCTCCGGGGCATCTTCCAAGCTTGATCCAAGGTGGGGGCAAGGGAAAGAGGAGACTAACCCTATGTGGACCCAATGAAGAAATGTGGACCCAAATGGGAAATATGATGAATGAGATTATAATGAATGGAATGGAAGTGATATATGTGGATGAGGGAGTGGGACCACGCAACCAAAATCGGGGTTTCCAAAGTAGTACCACCCTAAAACCAAATGGCCAGTAAAGGACATCCCACATGACTAAGATACAAGGGTAACATCCAAAATAGGTCTAGGGGACAAAATCAGAAACTAAACCCACTCTTTCCACTGAAGCCCCCCATTAATCCATGCCCATAAGTATCCATGATAAGCAAACTCAATACGCAATTACCAAATGAAAAGACATACCTTCAGGTTCGGGAGGCCCACCTTCAAACATACGATCATGACAAATGGGTGAGGGACCACATGGCTAGCTCAAGTAGCAAAGAAATGGCACAAGGAGCTAGTTGGTGGTTGCAAGGGGTTGCTGGCTATTGGCTGAGGACAATCTTGGAGAAAATTTTTCTCCTAGGGATATCACCCAAAAAGTGGTGGGTAACATCTGGCTCCAACTAGGACGTGATCTCTCGAAGAAGAGGGCAAAGCTACTCAAAAGGGAGGTCAGTAGAAATCTAGCAATCTCTTGGTCACCGTAGACCTGTTACCTGCACATATCAATGACTAAACCCACAAGGAAACATGTTTTTTCACGGTGTCTTATGATCAACCATGCTTAATGTCAAGCCTTAAAAATAAACGAGTAATAAAAATATACAGGTTTGAATCTAAATGCAACAAATCTACCATGAGAAACATCAAATGACATTAGTTCTAATGCAAAAATCAACATGAAATGCATCCTACTCTAACACACATAACATACAATGTCAAATGCTAGGTATAATCATAGAACCAATGCAACCAACATGTATATTGATCAATACAAGAATGCATGCTTCCATTATTAGTTTTGCAATGGACCCAACAATACAAATGGGGATAATGATATGAGGGTTATGAGGGTGGGAGGTGGGAAACTAGGAGACCCATATGCCATATAAAGGAACCCTCGAATAAGGATAAGACACTAACTGAGAGGATTGAATTTGATCCTCTAACCAGGAGATGGAAATGTCAATGATCAAGTATATAAATCTTTGATGAAGAACTATCTCGGTCCTATCATACTCAGGGTAAGAAGGAGTAAATGACACAGACATATTTAGGATGATATTATTTTGGTAGTTGGGAAAACAAGAAGTGGATTGATCATTGTATTTGGGGAAAAACCATGATTCATGTTTTTTTGTATGGGAAACTAACTCTTCATCCAAACTAGGGGAACAAACTTCATCATAAAAATCCATTTCCAGGGCAAGGATATAACAAGGGGAGGAATGCTCAAACATGAAGAAAAACCCTATATTGGTGGCATGGCTAGTGGAGGCTTCTTCCTTAGTTTATTTTACATTAGAGTCATCAGAATTACCGACAATGTTGGAAGGCTCTTCTTTGATTGAGTCATATTGGAACATAAAGAAGAGACCCTTACAATCACTAGGAAGGGCTTCATAAAGGCCAATGCTCTTATTCAGAAGGGGTGGAACATCTTCTTCTTTCGTGAGCTTGTTCTTATGGATTTGAGAAACTATGGGGTCTTCATTCTTATAATCATACCCAATTCCCAAATCAATACTCCAAAAGTCACTCATAGATTCTTCATTTATTTGACTATCATGATCTTCCTCTTAATCATCCCATTCTTCACTATATATTTAATGATGGTTAGGGTTTCATTCATTCTCTTCTCTAGACAAGGAGGAATTTTCCTCCATCCATTATCAAAGAATTCTATCCAAGTTATTTACTCTATGATTTTGATAGAATGTTTCAAGAAGAAGGTCATCGGTAGGAATATTTTTATATTCACACTTCATGTTACAGAGCCTTTCTGATTGGTCACAATAGTGGGAGAAAATATATTTGGAGTTATATGTATCCATCAGTTGCTTGCAAGACTCTTCATATTACCTAATTGTTTCTTGCAATACCTGAAGGCTCTTAGGATCAAGTTCCTCTTCATTATCCTTAGAGATCATGCTTTCCAATTCATAAGTCTCTCTTTTGGCGCAATCCTCAATCACTTGATCCCAATGATTTGGAGAAGGATCAGGAAACTCTTCCTCAAGCATAACCCATATTCAATAACTTCATCCTCTCGAAGGGCCACATCCAACATTTGGGATATGTATTCATCATATTGGAAACTTGGATCTTCATACAACAAGTGTGTATTCAACATTGGAAGAGAAGGAGTGCTTATAGGTTTACATGACTCAAGAAAATTAGTATTTGGGGCAATGGATAGGACAACAAATTCCATTTGGTCATAAGGTTGAGTTATATTTTTCTTTTAAAGATACCCCATGAACCTTACCACATGGTTGGCTCCGGAATGTGGATCCCCATCGAACATTGGCATATTCTTCATGTATTTTGATGAGGGATATCTCAGGATCCTTGTAATATCTATGGAGGGAATATATGTGGTTAACTTGTAGTTGGGTCCTTAATGACATGGGAGTTTCTAGGGTGAATGAAATTTCCTTGACAAATTCTTGCTTCACCCTACAAGCATTGACCTTGAAGCTCAATGAAAAACTAGGGATTCATTCTTCCAATGGAGTCGTCAATAATGATATGTCAAGGTGTTGTAAAACAAAATACACGTTTCATCCCCGACAATGATGCCAGAAAAGTTACCACTCAAACTAGCAGGGGACCTAAAAGGGACTCCTAAAGGGATAATTGCTAGATCAAGGGCAACGATGGAGACTTAGCCCATTGTCACCTCAGCTAAGGCTCCCTACTCTTTATGGACTTTCACCGATGCTAGGAGACCCAATATATAGGAAGTCACTTATGAAGGATGGATCAACAAATGGATGTGAAGTGACCTCAATGATCCTTTCCTTAGAAGAAGATTAAGAATGGAGCTCCTTTTTTTTCAAGCAAGGTACAAGGATTATTAGGAGAAGGAGGTGGGGATTTAAGGGCTAGGTTAAGGCAATGAGATTTGTAAAGGAGTTTCCCCATCCTTAAAATCCTTGAAATTTTTGGATTCACGAGTTGTCTTAAAATAATTATCTTTGATGAGAAATGGGACCACATAGGGCTAAGTGGACCCATCCTAGGTTAAGGGGAGGGATTTTAGCAACCTATGATGATCTTAACCTAAACAAGGAAGGGGAAAGGATAAAAATAATAATTTCCACTCAAAGGTGTCAAATTGATCTTATGACGTTAGCCTAGGGAACACCAGGGAAAATTTTGATCTTAGAGCTAGGGCTTGGGATATCTCACAATCCCACCATTGGAGTATCTTCAAATTTGGAGGAACCCTTGAGCACACACCAACACAATAGAGGCTAGGAGATCAAACTTTTTCTATGGCTAATTTGTCGAGAAAATGATGCCCTAGGTTGCCCAGCATGGATAAACCTAGAAAAGAGGGGAAAAGGTGAAGACAAAAAGGTTTTAAGGTGATCACCTTATGGTGGATCAATGCCTAATTCCTTTTTGGATCTGTAATCAAGAATAATTATGAGGAAGGATCTCATTTCTAGCTCAAGGAGGATCTAAGGGAAACTTCGTCCATCAATAGAGCACAAAGGAAGTGACCTTAAAGCGTTTATACTTCACTTGAAAATGAATATGGATTATCAAGATACTTCGATATCTAGGAAAATTCATTCAACAAACATGGCCCATACATAGAGATATGCTATATAGAAACATAATTCCATAATGGAGCAATAAATGCATGAAACAATTAGCCCTAAATTAGCGAAAATCCCATGATCAATGTATGTGACAAATTAAAAGAAAATAGCATCAACATCGTACTTACATGTAAGAGAATATATCCAAGGATCAATACATTTTCTAATAAAGAAGTTCTGAGACAAGAAAATCCAATCGAAACATCAAAATTAATCCATGCTCCAATTCGTCCACCAAGAAGGAAATGTGAAAATATCAAGAGAGAGAATGATCCAATCCAAGTGATGATAAAAAATGAATTTATGTCACTCCTATTTATACACTAATTAGGAGTTCGAATTACTTAATTGGGCATACATTAGCCCGTAAAATAAAATAATGTGGAAAGTAACTAACTTTTGGTGACAAGCCCACCAAACAAGCTCACAAATAAAATAATAAGATTCTCAAGAGGTCAAATGATAAAATATGCATGTCGTTGGGCCCTCCAAGAGGCTTGATGAGGTCCATAAGTGCGATAATGATGAATAGGACGCTCAAAAGTGATGGACAAGGGGATGGCCCTTTGTTCTCCAAACAATAAACATGTGGTGCTCCTAGTGCGTGTGGGGTCACAACAATAACCTCATGGGTCTCCAAGTAAGTCAAAGATGCTTGTATACCATATGTAAGGGCTCAAATGGTGGAATAAATGATGCCACATCAGTGTACAAGTCCTGGGTCACTTGCCAAATCTATGGTGCAACTATGGGTCTAGCTGGGCATGGTGTAACAGGTGCATCTTCCTCGTCCAATAGGTAGGTCTCAAGCAATATCTGAACATATCTGGGGATCCATGGAGTGTTTTCTACTACTATGGAGGCCCATGGCTTTCTACACACACCTTACATGTGCCAATGTATCCCTTTGGAGATTTATGACCTCGTATTGGGAGACCAATCTTAGGATGGGCACCATCTGCAATCTTACATAAGATCTAATGCGTCCCCTAGCCTTCCAACATAACAAGTAATTAGAGTAATCAGGTAAAAGATATTACAAACCATGGACAACAAGTGGACACTTCATAATGGCACACCCTTCCATAGTGGGTTTTGGTATGTGCTAATGTCTCGAAGCTCCAAAGGGGGTTAACCAAGTACCTTACTAGGTGGTTTCTACCTTTAGAGGGGATAATATGTCCAAGGTACATCCTTCAAATGGTGGTGGCATGTGAAAAGGAGGTGAATGGAATGAAGATGAAAGGGGAAATCATGGGCCACATATCAGAGTACAAGGGTAGCTAGAAGAAGGGAATCCCACACCTGGGTATATAATGTATAGGAGGGAGAAATCGTGGTACATGAGGTGCCCCGACCTTGATTTTTCAACCCTTATTTGTATGTATTTTTCCTTTTATGATTTTTCTTTGATTAATTGCTTGGGGCTAAAAGGATAAGAGCATGATGTGTAAGATATGGCAATGGATACCCTCTTTTAGGTAGGATGATTCATTTCCCTCTAAGGGTTGGGACAATCATGGTTTCTTGAATGATAAAGGAGGCTCATTTAGGGCCTACGGAACCAAGGTGATGGCCATGGGTACGGGGTAGAGCTCATGCATTAGATTTTTCCCACGTGCTAAATATGATTGTCCCAACCATATTTTGCATCTTGTGGTACATTTTCTTGTTGAATGTGGTCATTTATGCTTTTATTTTTTCTTTTCAACTGCTTCAACCTTCGGGGCATCCTTCCAAGCCTGACCTAAGGTTTGGGAAAGGGAAAGGGGAGGCTAACCCTATGTAGATGTAATATCCCAAATAGGGAATGCAACAATACATGAAAACAAACTGGAATAGAAGCAAGCAATAAACTCATAAAATGTGTTAAGAAACACATAGCCATCAAATTAATGTTACAACAGCAAAAATATGATCCATTATATCAGCCCAAAGTGGGGAAATGCAACACTATGTGCCCTAAAAACGTTATTTCCATAGAATTGCATTATAATAGGGAGAAATAACACTGGGATCCCTTAGATCATGTATTATGGGACTTATATCCAGAAAAGATTCAGAAAAAAATCCCTTCTGAGGGTTTAAACAGATCTCCCGGTCCCAATATGGCTCAAAAAGGCCCAAATCCCATGACTTGACTTATGCAGAGTTTTTTGAAGCATGCACAACGTAAATTAAAGAGGGTTTCTGATAAAATATGGTATAGACAACATATATATATTTTATTATATCAAAGCATGGAGAAAAATGGAGATTTAGCTCCTTTTACACATCATAAAGATAAACCGGCAAGGGTTTCATGAGAGCACAAGTTCAAAATGCATATATCTGTAGACATGGATATAAAATAATGCATTATACTAAAGCTTCACATATATACAGCTGAATCATGCAAGAAATGAAGGAAGATCCTTCTTACAAACTTTCCGGGAGAAGGGTTGGCCCTTTCCCTAAGAAAGAGGCTCAAAAGTAAGGGGTTTAACCCCCTCACTGCAACATTGCAAGGAATGGCGTAGTTCCTACAAGGGACTGCACTGTAGGAGATGAAAAGTACATTGGAAACATGCCAAGATCTGAAATGAGCTCAGAAATCTTCCTCACTGTTCTCCCAGAGAAAGAAAGGCTTCCTCCTATGAAATACAAGCTCCGGAAGTGGTGTTGTGATCCTTCCATTGCAACACCCTACAACACAACGTTATAATATTGCAGAAATAATGTTGTAGCTGAAGGAGGATGCTTAGAATCAAGCCTAAATGTGGTAAACTGAAGTACAATTCTCCTCCAAGAGATCACTCAAGGAAGGAGAAGGAATCCCTAAGCAGGAATGCCTTCTGCTAAACAACACTGCAATCTCAACTAAACAGTTGGAGAAGGCACAATAGTCATGCAGACCATAAAATCAATAATCATCAAGCTAACCTCAAATGGTTGTCATTCTCTTCCTTATAAGCTTTGTGAGACTCCTCACCTTTGGGTCCCACCCATTAGGGTTTCCAACATCGCATGATCAATCTCCCTCCAAAACTGCATTTTATCTCCATTAAGGCCACTCTCCCATAACAACGATGTTTGATTTGGTCAAGGTTGACCTCTTCAACCTGCTTCACCCCTTTTCACACCCAAGTGTCTTCAATCCAGCTCTCATATGTTTGTTTAAACTGATCCTTGTTCATATTGAGCTATTTGCATTGATGATCCAATCCTCTTCATGAATGTCGTTGACTTGGTCATACTTGACTTTGTCCACATCCATTTGCCCTTGTTCACACCTGATGGTGTCAAATCCAGCCACTAGAATGATCCCCTTTCATACCAAGAGGGTTTTTATGCTAGTTCAAGATAAGTATGGGTCTCTTCCCCCATTTATTCAACTATTAAGTGAAAAAACCAAAAATCAATATTCCTATTAGCATGCATGCTAATTTAGGAATATTATAGTCCTCCCCTCCCAAGTGTTGCTTGTCCCCAAGAAACTGCAAGGATAGAACTGAAGAGTTTCCTCTCCTCCTCCTGTAGCATCCTCATATGATGAACTCCTCCAAGGAATATGATGTTGTCTCAACAATGAATCTCCATAGTGCCTCTCCTAAGCATACAAGCTAGCATTTGGTGAACATCCCAAATGGCCATCATCATGAAAAAGGGAAGTACTCAAGGAGGCAACTAGGTGTTGTATAGAGGCCCTCTCAAGGCATGGAGTCTGAAATGTATTGGGAACTATCATTCCCATGTGAAACCTCCACCCCAAAGCTATCATCCATACAAAATGAGTCACCCTCCAACATGGCAACTCATGAAAGATCTCCTCCACCTTTGGCTCCTAAAATGTAGGTGGGATGAATAGATAAACATGGTAGGAAAAATGGCCTACCCCACACTGTCTTGCTCTCCACTCATGATAAGTGTAGAGAACATGTTGATCTTGGGCTACAATAAGGTTGCCCTCAAGTGGCAAGAAGATGATTGGATCCCCAAAGATCCTTTCTCTAATGTCATGAGCCATGCTAGCCTAAACCATTCCATACAAGGAGGCAAGGAGACAACTAGGTGTTGTCTAGAGGTCCTCTCAAGGCATGGAGTTTGAAATGTATTGGGAACTATCATTCCCATGTGAAACCTCCACCCCAAAGCTATCATCCATACAAAATGAGTCACCCTCCAACATGGAAACTCATGAAAGTTCTCCTCCACCTTTGGCTCCTGAAATGTAGGTGGGATGAATAGATAAACATGGTAGGAAAAATGGCCTACCCCACGCTGTCTTGATCTCCACTCATGATAAGTGTAGATAACATGTTGATCTTGGGCTACAATAAGGTTTCCCTAAAGTGGCAAGAAGATGATTGGATCCCCAAAGATCCTTTCTCCAATGTCATGAGTCATGCTAGCCCAAACCATTCCATACAAGATGAATGGCACATCATCACCATTTGGCATCCAAATCAGAAAATTGATGAAGGTTATGTGCAAGTTTGGATGATACCAATGGTTTCTCCAGTGGATACAACACAGTCTTCCCAACTGCTGATTGAGAACATCATGTGGCAAGTTGTCTCCCAATGAATTACTAGTTGTGAATGTTTGCTCATTTACTATGTGGTAGTAATCAACAATATTTATCAACTGAGCATAATCAAAATAACAATACACTTGCCCAAAGTTATGTAGAGATGGGTTATCATCATTATAAAGGTTGGCCCTAAAGTGACCATGAAACGCAAGAATAATATTGCTCTCATGTGGAGCAATGCATTGTCCATAGATGGTGAGAAGATACAAATACTCAATGGAATAATCAATAAGTATAAAGATGTATTTCTTACCATGCATAGTGAGTAAGCTGAAAGTGAGGTCCATGGATTATTCCTCCCATGAGAATCTTCTCATAAAAATCTGCAAAAAGAAAGGATGCATACTCCCCTTGGAACACTCCATCAATAGAAACATACTCCCAAGTGATAGCGCTGTTGGCCTTAGTGATAAGGCTCTTTTCACTTCATGACTCCTCTCTTTGACATTCCATATGCCAAAGCCATCCACCATCATGCTGCTATGTGAGAAGATCTTCTTCCTATGTGGAAGCCTCTCCTTATCCTCCAATGATGAAGGGTAGCCTCTTTGCACTTTGAATGTGCCATCACCCTCTCTGGAAGTATCATGATAAGTATGGGAGAGATTCTGCCCATACTCTCCCAAGAGCAACCACAACAACAATAATTCTTGCTGCTCTCTTATCTCTCCCTCATACAAGCCATAGAGTAATACATGATGGTTGTCTTGTATGATCTCCCATACAAACAAATCTTTTGTTGCCATATCATATGGGTGCCATGCAATGCATCAATCCTCAACATACATTTTGACAAAGGATATGTCACATGATGGCCAAACTCTCTCAAGAGTAGCCAACGAAGCCTTGCCTCTTGCTGCCCTGTGTCATATATTTTCAAGTGGCTCACCAACCTCTTGCTCTCCATCCATTCCCATTCATCCATATGTGGCTTCCTCCCATCATGCTCTACCTTGGTACCCTTCCAATGAAGACTACCATTCTCCCAAATCAGATTATTCTCCTTGCATTTCATGGGATGTTGAAATGCAACCCCTTGGAGATCTCCTAGAGAAGATCTCACACCAATGATCATCTTGAATCCATAAGGATCCAAGTGTGCTAAAGGTAAAACATCATCATAAAGTGGTACAATGTTCATCATGTCCTCCAAAATTTTACACCCCAACCCTAAATGTTGCATGCAACTCAATAAGGGCGCATTGGGATGATTGTTTACCCCTTCTTTGATAAAATCAAAGCTGTACAGCATAGTGCAAGCTTGCTGCTCCAAATCAGCAATGTGTCTTGATCCTTGATCATGTAAAGACATATTTCCAAGGCTTCCCACAAGATTTTCTGAAATGATAAAAAATGGAAATTCATGCATACCTTGGTGGAACTTAGGAACATCTTGGAAGGTTTCAATAGTTCCTTCCTCCATTGTGATGGTGCCTTCAACTGCTATAATAGATGGCTGCTCCTCCATGATTGTGACAGCGCTGGTACAATACTCCTCAAGTGGTGGGGAGGGCTCCTCCTTCTTTGATCTTTCTCTATCAAAACTTTTGATCATCCTTTGAGTGAAATCTGCAAAAGTGGACACTCTTGCATGACTCACATGGCTGAACCACCAAGTGTTTGCCTTACCCTCCAGGTGCAGTGCTGAGATCTCAACAACCTCTCTTTCTACTACTGGATGTAGTAGGAATAATGCTTCTAGCTTCATCACCCAAGCTTTTGTTGTGCATGTGGGTAATCCATCAAAAGTAGAAAATAAAAATATTTTGCCCCTTATCATCCTACTACTGTAGGGCCTCCTCTCTTCTTCCAGCTGGATAAACTGAGGAAGAGCTAGAGTCTCTTTGAAAGCTCTAGGTTGATACTTGTATTATGCCAGGTACCCACTTAGGACCTCATGTTCCAAGTGCTCTTCATGCTTATTATTTTCTCTATGAGAATAGGAATTTTATGGGTCTTCCTCCTCGTGAAACCTTCTAGAGGTCTCACTGCAGCTTTCCTCTTCTTGAAACCCTCTAGGAGTTTCATTGCATCTTTCCTCTTTCATTTGCTTAACCTCCTTGGAGAGGTTCTTTCCAGATCTAAAAAGTGATGAGAGTAATCTCATTCTCTCCATCATTTTGATCTTTTCTCCTTATCTTTGTCTTATTATTCTTCTGATAGCATAATGGATGAAACTCATAGGCTGAGCCAAGATTATGCTCTGATACCACTGTAATATCCCAAATAGGAAATGCAGCAATAAATGAACACAAACTGGAATAGTAGCAAGAAATCAAATCATAAAATGTGTTAAGAAACACATAGCCATCAAATGAATGTTACAGCAGCAAAAATATGATCCATTATATCAGCCCAAAGTGGGGAAATGCAGCAATATGTGCCCTAAAAATATTATTTCCAGAGAATTGCATTATAATAGGGAAAAATAATGTTGGTATCCCTTAGATCATGTATTATGGGACTTATATCCAAAAAATATTCAGAAACAAATCCCTTCTGAGGGTTTAAACAGATCTCCCGGTCTCGATATGGCTAAAAAAGGCCCAAATCCCATGACTTGACTTATGCAGAGTTTTCTGAAGCATGCACAACGTAAATTAAAGATGGTTTCTGATACAATATGGTATAGACAATAGATCTAGATTTTAATATATCAAAGCATGGAGAAAAATGGATATCTAACTCCTTTTACACATCATAAAGATAACCCAGTAAGGGTTTCATGAGAGCACAAGTAAAAAATGCATAGATTTGCGGATCTGGATCTAAAATAACATAGTCAAATAAAGCTTCACACACATATAGCTGAATCATGCAATAAATGAAGGAAGATCCTTCTTACAAACTTTCCAGCATAAGTGTTGGCGCTTTCCCTAAGAAAGCAGCTCAAAAGCAAGGGGTTTAACCCCCTCACTGCAACACTGCAAGGAATGAAGCAGTTCCTGCAAGGGAATGCACTGTAGGAGATGAAAATTACATTTTCCACATGCATAGATCTGAAATGAGCTCAAAAATCTTCCTCACTGATCTCCTAGAGAAAGAAAGGCTTCCTCCTCTGAAATACAAGCTCCGGAAGTGGTGTTGTGATCCTTCCACTGCAACACAACGTTATACTGCTGTAGAAATAACGCTGTAGCTGAAGGAGGATGCTTGGAATCAAGCTAAATGTGGAAAATTGAAGTACAATGCTCCTCAAGAGATCACTCAAGGAAAAAGAAGGAATCCCTAAGCAGGAATGCGTTGTGCTAAACAGCATTGCAATCTCAACTAAATAGTTTGTCATGCAGACCATAAAATCAATAATCATCAAGCTAACCTCAAATGGCTTCCATTCTCTTCCTTATAAGCTATGTGAGCCTCCTCATGTTTGGGTCCCACCCATTAGGGTTTCCAACATCACATGATCAATCTCCCTCCAAAACTGCGTTGTATCTCCATTAAGGCCACTCTCCCATAACAACGTTGTTTGATTTGGTCAAGGTTGACCTCTTCAACCTGCTTCACCCCTTTTCACACCCAAGTGTCTTCAATCCAACTCTCATATGTTTGTTTAAACTGATCCTTGTTCATATTGAGCTATTTGCATTGATGATCCAATCCTCTTCATGAATGCTATTGACTTGGTCAAACTTGACTTTGTCCACATCCATTTGCCCTTGTTCACACCTGATGGTGTCAAATCCAACCACTAGAATGATCCCCTTTCATACCAAGAGGGTTTTTATGCTAGTTCAAGATAAGTATGGGTCTCTTCCCCCATTTATTCAACTACTAAGTGCAAAAACCAAAAATCAATATTCCTATTAGCATGCATGCTAATTTAGGAATATTACAGTAGACCCAGTGAATAAATGTGGACCCAGATGGGAAATATGATGAATGGGGTTATAATGAATGGAAGGGAAGTGATTTACGTGGAGGAGGGAGTGGGACCACACAACCAAAATCGGGGGTTCCCAAGTACCACCACCCTAAAACCAAACGATCAATAAAGGAGATCCCATGAGACTAAGATTCAAGGGTAGCATCCAAAATAGGTCTAGGGGATAGAAGCACAAAATAAGTCGACTCTTTCCACTGAATTCCCCCATTAATCCATGCCCAAAAGTAACCATGATAAGCACACTCAACACTCAATTACCAAATGACAAGACATACCTTCAAGTTTGATAGGCCCACCTTCAAATACAATCATGAAAAATGGGTGAGGGACCACATGGTCGGCTCAGGTGGCAGAAAAATGGCACAAAGAGATAGTTTGTGGATGCAATGGGCTGTTGCATGCCAGCTAAGGACCATCTTGGAGAAAAAATTTCTCCTAGGGATATCACCCACAAAGTGGTGGGTAACATTTGGCTCCAACTGGGATGTGATCTATTGAATAAGTGGGTGAAGCTACTCGAACCAAAGGTCACGAGAACTCCAACAATCTCTTGGTCACCGCAGACCTGTTACCTACACATATCAATGACTAAACCCATGAGGCAACATGTTTTTTCACACTGTCTTATGATCACCCATGCTTAATGTCAAGCCTTAAAAATAACCGAATAATAAAAATATGCAAGTTTTAATCTAAATGCAACTAATCTACCATGAGAAAAATCATATGACATTAGTTCTCATGCAAAAATTAGCATGCAATGCATCATACTCTAACACGCATAACATACAATGTCAAGTGCTAGGTATAGCCATAGACCTAATGCAACCAACATGTCAATTGATCAATACAAGAATGCACGCTTCCATGATTACTTTTACAATGGACCCGACAATAAAAATGGGGATAATGATATGAGGGGTTATGAGGGTTGGAGATGGGAAAACAAGAGACTCATACACCATAGAAAGGAACGTTGGAAGAAGGAAAAGACACCAACCAAGATGTAATATCTTGTTTCGGGGATATCTCTAAAACACGGCAAACTCCAACCAGAGATGGACTGGGAGGGCATTTACCAGATATTCTGCCTCTGAAAAGAGGACGAGATCCGGAGGCTACCTGGCCCTTTCCAGACTTTGTCTAAGAGTGAAATATAAACACACAAAGTGGTATAGAACTAGAATTCCCAAGCATATATACAAATAACAGTGCAGCAGACATATAATAGCAGAGAAAGAAAATATGGCAACTCATCCAGAAACATAGAGAGGAAATGCTAAGCCATTTTATTAATCTGAGAAATATAATGAAGTACAATAGGTGATTAGAGTGATGGCACCTAATCTTTCTCAATGCAAGTGAAGAAATACTCTCAGAATATACAAGAAATGGTTTCTCTCTGAACTGCGTCCCAGCTGCTGGAAAACTGTCGTGTCGCTGCTACTGCTAGAATGAACTGAAGAATAGGAGATGATTCCATTGCCGGAATGAGCTGAAAATCTGCAATCCTCCTCTACTCACCAATCCTGACAAAACCCAGAAACCATATCAAAAATGGCCGACCCCCGAAAACCTCCAGAAAACATCCCCTTGGGGAATTACGCTGGCCTCCAAGGCTCTGCGCAGAGGCTAAATGAGAATGACTGAAACACCGCCTCAAAATCCACCAAAATCCTCCCAGAGGAAAAGGCTGATCCTCTGCTCAAAATCTCGGCTCAATCTCCTGCAGAAATCCCGATCCGGAGCACCTCCAAAATGGATTGCGTCCTCTCTCCCAGTGACTGCGCAGTCTCTATGAAAGCCAAGCTCCACAGAAAACCCAAAAAAAAAAACCTCTCACAAAATACTGAAGAAATAACCTTGCCCAAGCAGACACTCGAAGCCCCCCGGGGCTAAGGGCGAGATCTCCGACCGGAAACACTCAATGCACTAAATAGTGCTGCAAACAGGCTAAACAGCTAGCGTGCTCAAGAAGACAAAACGTCTAGCTCAATATCATCAACAAAAGAATGAATCAAATGAGAAGGCTCCTCCCTCTTTTATAACGTTGGCCTTCCTCCAACCCTAAGGCCATCTCCTCAACGTAGCCTCCATCTCTTGCCATGTGCCCCAACCTCTCCCCGTAGAAGCTTTCTAGAGATAACGTGGCCTCTCTCTACATGGTGCTTCGGTCCCCCTTGGCTCCCCCTCGTTAAGTCACAACGTTGTTCTACTAGGAGGGTATTTTATTTCTTAAGTGAGTTAGACCCTCTCCACTCACCTTATTTATTTATAAACTGCAGACGGCAAAACTAAACAAAATTGAATATTCCACCAGCAGGCTACTAATTAGGAATATTACAGCCTTCCCCGGAAAAATGTTGCTTGTCCTCAAGCAACCATGATGGATGTCGCAAAATCTTCTCTACTCTCCCAAGTGGCATCCTCATCCCAAGAAATTCTTCCACCTCACCAATAATTCTTATCGTCCTCGTCTACAACGCTTCCTTGTATCAATAATAGCCTGCCACAACACCGCGCGTTCCTCATCATCCATGGGTGGTAGCCCCTCCGTCACTATCACCTCGCTGCCCCAAGACCTTCTTTCAAGCATGACACATAAAAAACGTTGTGGATTCATCGCCTTTGGGGTAGCTCCAACCATACGCAACTTGCCCAATCCTCGGGCGTATCACCTTGTATGGCCCGTAAAAAGCGAGGCTTGAGCTTCTCGCCTTCCTTTCTACTTCAGCGATGACCGTCGGTATGGTCGTAATCATAGGTAGACCAAGTCCTTACCTCAAATCGTCTCTCCACCCGACCTCTGCCTACATACAAAGCCTTCTAATCGGTTTTCAGGTTGTAGCCATATTGTCCGAGAGTTTGGAGATGTCCCCGACTCTCTTTGATCCAAATTCGTTCTAAGAGCCTTGCTAGCACCGAACATCACATTAGCAAAAGATAACGAATGATACCCATAAGCAAGGCATAAAATGGTGACATACCAATGGACATGTGATGTGTCTTGTTGTAGCAAGATTCTCAAATGCAACCATCTCAACCATGCTCGTTGTCGCCCACCGACATAGTTATGCAAGTAGCCCTAGCCACTCTGTTAACTATCTCTCGTCCGTCCATCCGTCCGTGGGTGATAACTCGGTACTCGATGTCAACTCCATCCCCAACAAGCCGGAAAGCTCTTGCCAAAATCCACCCATGAAGCGGCCGTCCTCGTCATACCCATGATGGGCCCAGGAAGACCATGTACCGAAACTTCTTCGAAAAACAAATTTCGGCCACCCCAGGTCGCTATGTAATGTGCGGATATGGCGAAAAAGTGCGCATACTTTGTCGGCCCATCAATGACGACAAAGATACAATCCTTGCCTCGCACCATGGGCAACCCCGTGATGAAGTCCATCGATAGTGCTCTCCCATTTCCTCCCATCGGGAAGAGGTCGGCAATGGCCCCGCGAGATGACTCATCTCCCCCTTGTTCCTCCGACAAACATCGCACTCATTGATGCGTCGGAGTACGCTCCTCCTTGAGGGACCTTCCATGAGAACCTCTTCTGGTGGCCCCGTATGGTTTTGGTAAAACCCTAATGGCTCGCCAATGGAGAATCATGTGATGCCTCGGAGTATCTTCTTTCTTAAGTTGAGATCCCCGCCCAAGAAGACCTTATCCCCGTAGTAAATGATCTCATCACCACCCCGTACTCCGTCATCCGCCACTTGTCCATCCAAAGACCTCACATGCAAATCGTCCTCTGGTGTACTCCACCAAAATTTGAGTTCCCCTCCAATCCGTATCTGCTTCTCATAAGAGATAACGTGGTCGGTCTACGTGAAAGGGCATCCTGCCACCACGTTATTCTTACCTTTGACATACTTAATGTCAAAGTCATATGCTTGGATCTACCGATCCACTTCTCACGCTCCTATAGCTTTCCGTTCGCTTGAAAAAGAACCCAAGGTCGTTGTGATAAGTTCTCACCTTGAACCCGTCTCCTACCAAATACGTCGAAATTTGGCCAAGGCATGCATGATGGGCAACATCTCCTCGTTGTATATAGAATACAACCTCTCGTGTGGAAGGAGCTCGGCTCGGCTATAGGGTGTCCCCTACATCAATACTATGTCGATCCTCTCCCGACGCATCACACTCCAAGACAAATGGATGCATAAAATCCGGAAGAATGCTAATCGGGTAGCTACTCATCACCTCCCTTGAGCCTATCAAAGGCTCACTACACTATATCCGACCAATCGACCCCTTCTTCGTCAAATCTATAAGTGGTGCGTAAAGTCGTGAGAACCTCTTCTAACGAACTTCCTATAATAGGCAATATCCCAATGAACCCTCGAAGTTCCGTTACGTTCCTCGGCTCCGACCAATCTCTCGATGGCTTTAATATTCTCCTCATGGACCCTCACTCCATCCACTCCAATAATGTGACCCGTATACAACATCTCCGTCATCCAAACTCAAGTACTCGGAGAGATTAGCATAGAATCCTTGCTCTTCCAAGATGCGTAGTACCGCTCTATATGCTAGAGATGCTCCTCCCAAGTCCGCTATATATGAGTATGTCATCGAAGAAGACCAATACAAATCCCTCGATGATCGCGGAAGATATGGTTCATGCAAGACCGAAAAGGTGGTTGGTGATTTGGTCAGCCCAAAAGGCACAACCAAAAACTCAAAGTGTCCATAATGACACCGAAGGCGGTCTTGGGAATGTCCTGGCCCCTGCGTAACCTCGATGGCACCGATCTCAACCCAATCTTCGAGAATAACTTGGCTCCTCTGTACCTCATCCATCAACTCATCTATCCCGGGTATAAGATACCTCGTTTTTCCGTGTCTTCGTTTCCGGCCATGTAATCAATGCACATCCTCAAGGTGTCGCTTCCTTCTTCACCAACACTACGGAAGAAGCAAACCGGCTCGTGCTCGGTCTAATGTTCCCAAAAGCCAGCAACCTCCGGATGGCCCGCTCTTTGACCTCATCCCGATAGGCTTCGTGATGCCTATAGGGGGTAGTGATCACCGCCCTCGAATACCCTACTCAAGCTCAATGTGGTGTTCTTCAAACCCCTCAATTTGGTGCCGACCTAGTGGTATATCCTCAAACACTACATCATACCCGTCAAGGATGGCTTGTATATCTGCATGAACCTGCCGACCGGTGTCCTCACTCGATGCCCGCAACTCAACCACCCACTCTATGTCTCCCTTCCGGAAGTCTCGCTCTCCATCCTGTGCCGAAATCGTCCGAGGTGGGTAAGTGTGCATCCCACAGATCTTCTCATGCTTCTTGGTCTTCTCTTGTCATCCCACTCCATCTCTAAGGCCTCCCAACCGTGGTGACCTTCCCGCAGTAATCAACCACCGAACACCCAATACCACATTGGTATCCGGTATTTCGACCACGAAAAAGTGATCGGTCACGGTGTAGGTACCCATCGTCATCGCCAAACTGGGAACATATCAAGCACACCGCATCGTCCGGGCCTTGTAGACCAAAACCGAAAATCCGTCAAAAGCTCTCACGGTACCTCTCCGCTCAACCATCTCTGCATCAATGAAGTTGTGGATTGCTCCACCGTCAACCAAAACCGACACTCGCCGGCCACGCATCGTCCCTGGTGACGCGGAAGCCGTCAATACTTGGGAACTCCTCGCAAAGTCGCAAGGGTCCCTCCTATGGGTGTAAAGCGTGCCCTCCCCGTCCCGGAGGTGAGTGCAACCGATCTCCGGGCCGTCGACTATCTCCCCGCCCTCATCATCCTTTTCATCCTCTTCCCCGCTATCATTGGAGAAGACCTCGGTGAAGTGTGCTTTGCCGCCCACACCTATGCCCTAGCACCCACGGCTCCCCGACAAGGAAGCATGGGCCACTTCTTCCCTCAACTCCCTCCTCGGCATCATCATCTATTTGTGCCTGCCCTTGACTCCTATTTGGAGGCGAATCCTCACATCCTTCCCCTTGGGCTAGAAACCCCCGTCTCTAGGGGTAAGGTGTCCGAGTCCCGGGTAATGCATCCGTAAGTCCCTAGTCCCCGCCGATAGCATCCCGAAGTGTCGCCGGGTCTGGGCGTGGACCCGACCAGACCCCAAAGTGGCTCGCTAACCCCCTCCACAAACATATAGATCATCCGCGTCGCTGGAGCAGATCCGGCACCATCACTAAAACTCAAGAAATCGCAACATATGCTCCCTAGCTCCCGTCCGCTTGAGCCTCGCTGCCTCATCAAAGTGTTGTTCCCATCCTCTCGTCAAATCACCCATCGCCCCGGTAAACCTCGTGATACAAGCCACATCAGAGAATGCACGAGTGTGACCATCCCACAGAACCACCAATCTCGGGCCTCACCATCCAAATGTAATGTTGCCACTCGATGGCCTCCATCTCCTACATCCGGTTAAGCCGGAAATAGATGTCCAACTTCTCCACCCAAGACTTTGTTGAACCATTTCCGATGAGCCATCAAACGTAGCAAATGGAATCTCGCTAGATGTGCAAAGTGGGGAATCTCCATCATGATAATGTCGGTGCCCTCTATGATGGTCGCAGTGGTCTACTATTCCGCTCGGAGCCGAACGAAATCCCAAATGAGAGAGAATCTCGAATCCCCGCCCATAGGGCTAATACTCGCAAAATACTTGCCCATGTGTCCGTGCTCCTCGCCTCTCGTTGGGCTCCTACCCCGTGTTCCAAGCCCCAAGAAAGTGGGCATGTAGATCTAGTAGGTGCACGGGAAGCCACTGGCCGAGGAGTATCACACCGAGCAAAGACCATGCTCCGTAAATGGTGGGATGTACCCGATCCCTCTCCTACCTCGGAAAACTCGTGGGGTCTCACGCTGTCTTTCGCCCTCTACACCGATGAATCTTCGACCCATCACCTCAACCGTCCAAGCAAACTCGCATCGATTTAAGGAGTGTCTCCTCAAACTGCTTGGCTCTATGTCATTCGGCCGGCCACCCGCCCCCCCCCCTCGCTCCCGAATCTAATACAGCTCCCTCCTATTCTACGTCCGTCATAGGATCTCTCTCTTGCTCGTGTCCACCACCCGAATACGCTCTCTCTGTAGGTGTTCTCCAACCTACGCTCATGGTCTTGTAACAAATATATGGTCTCTTCCCGTGTCATAGACCACAAAGCCGAGCCAAAATCTATGTTTCCGATACTACCGTAATATCCCGTTTCTGGGATATCTCTAAACACGGCAACCTCAACCGTAGATGGACTCTGGAGGGCATTTACCGGATATTCTATTTTCCCCGAAAAGAGGACGAGATCCGAGGCTACCTCGGCTCCTTCGCACTCGTCTAAGAGTGAAAGATAAACACACTATGGTATACAACTAGAATGCTCAAGAATATATAAAAATAATAGTAACAGTATATAATAGCGCGTAGAAAGAAAATACGGCAACTCATCTAGAAACATAGAGAGGAATGCTACATTTTATTAATCTAAGAAATATAATGAAGTACAATGGGTGATCGTAGTGATGGAACCTAATATTTCTCAATGCAAGTGAAGAAATACTCGTAATACACAGTAGCCTATCAAGCCTTCTAAATCCCATGGCCCTACCTCAATGAAAACTGCAGAAGTTATACTGAATGAACCGAAGACTAGGGGCCGATCCCCCTTGCTTAATGAGCTGAAAATCTGCAATCCTCCTCTCTACTCACCAATCCGCACAAAACCTTAAACCATATAAAAAATGGCCGACCCCCGAAAATCTCCGTAAAATCGCCTTCTTGGGGAATTACGTCGTCTCTCCAAGGCTCGCGAGGCTAAATGAGAATGATTGAAACACCACCTCAACCCAACAAAAATCCTCCCATGTGCAAAGGTTGATCCTCTACTCAAAATCTCACCAATTCCTGCTGCAAATCCCGATCCGGAAGCACCTCCAAAAATGGACCTAAGGCTCCTTCTTTCAAAGGATCGGCGGCGTATCTATGAAAGCCCAACTCCGGCGAAACCAAAACAACAAAACCTCTCACAAAATACTAAAGAAATAACCTTGGCCGAGAAGGCACTTAAGCCCTCAAGGGCGAGATCTCCGACCGGAGAAACTCAATGTGTGCACTAAAGAAGGCCGGGCAGACAGTGCTAAAATGTACCCGTTGTGCTCAAGAAGACAAAACGTCTAGCTCAATATCAAAAGAATAAATCAAATGAGAAGGCTCCTCTCTTTATAACATTGGCCTTCCTCCAACCCTAAGGCCACTTCCTCAACGTAGCCTCCATCTCTTGCCACGTGCTCCAACCTCTCCTGCTAAGCTTCTAGAGCTAACGGGCCTCCTCTCTATGTGGTGCTTCGGCTCCCCTTGGCTCCCCTTAAGTCACAACGCGTTGTGCTACTAGAGGGTGTTTTATTTCCTTAAGTGAGTTGGGGACCTCTCCACCACTTTTATTTATTTACAAACTATAGACGGCAAAACTAAACAAAATCAAAATATTCCAATTAGATGTCGCTAATTAGGAATATTACACGAGTGGATTAACTTAACTTTCAATCAAGAGATGGAAATTTCAATGATCAAGTATATGAATCTTTGATGAAGAACTATTCGGGCCTATCATCCTAGGTGAGAAAGATTAAACAACCGATATATTTAGGATGATATTATTTACTATTGGGAAAACAAGTGACTCACTATCGTATTTTAGAAAAACCACGATTCTCATGGTAGGGGAAACCGCTCATCAAAAACTATGGGAACAAACTTCATCACAAACATCCATTTCCGAGGTAGGGACATAAGAAGGGGATGAATGCTCAAACATGAATAAAACTCTATATCGTTGGCATGGCTAGTGGAAGCTTCTTCCTCGATTTTTACATTAGAGTCATCATAATTTCCCACAATTTTGATTGAGTCATCTTGGAACATAATAAGAGGCCCTTCCAATCACTAGGAAGGGATTCATAAGGGCCAACAATGTTATTCGAAGGGGCAGTATCTTCTTCTTTCATAAGCTCATTATTATGGATTTGAGAACCATGGGGTCTTTATTCTTATAATCATACCCACCCCCCAATCAATAGCTCTAAAAGTCACTCGTAGATTCTTCATGTATTTGAATATCACATCCTTCCTAGAATCATCTGATTATTCACTCTATATTTTATGATTGTTAGGTTCCATTCATCTTCTTATCTAGAGAAGGAGAGATTTTTTTCCTTCATGTGTTCTCGAAGATTTCTATCCAAGGTATTTGATATATGATTTTGATAATGCTTCAAGAAGAAGGTCATCAATATGACTCTTTTATGTTCACACTTCATGTTACGTAGCCTTTCCGATTTCTTCAATAGTGGGAGAAAATTTGTTCATAGTTATATGTAGCCATCATTTGCATGCAAGGCTCTTCATATTCCCTCATTGGTTCCCACAATACCCGAAGGCTCTCGGGATCAAGATCATCTTCATTATCCCAAAGGAGATGCTTCAATTCATGAGTCTCTTTTTTTTGGTGCAATCCTCAATCACTTGATCTTGATGATTTGGAGAAGGATCTGTAACACTCTTCCTCACATAAAACCATATTCAATAAATTCTCCGTCGGCGGCCCACATCCAACATTTGGGATATGTCTTCATGAGATTGGAATAACAACCCTTCATGCAACAAGAAGTGTGTAGTCAACATTGGACTAGAAGGAATGCTTTTAGGTTTACATGACTCAAGCCAATCGGTATTTGGGGAAATGGATAGGACAAACAATTCCATTTGGTCACAAGGTTGAGTTATATTTTTCTTTCAAAGATACCTGGCGACTTTACCATGTGGTTGGCTTAGAATGTGGATCTCATCGAACAATAACATATTCTTCATGGATTTTCAAGGAGGGATATTTTCAGATCCCCGTCATATCTATGGTAGGAATATATGTGGTCAACATGTTTTCGGGTCCTTAATGAGATGGGAGTCGCCAAGGTGAATGAAATTTCCTTGAAAAATGCTTGATTCACCCTACAAGCATTGACTTTGAATCTCAATGAAGAACTAGGGCTTTGTTCTTCCAATGGAGTCACCAATAATGATATGTCAATGCATCGAATGGGGAACAAAACACGCATTTAGTCTCCCCGATAATGGCACCAAAAATGTTACTACTCAAAATAGAATGGGACCTAAAAGGGACTCCTAAAGGGACAACTACTGTAGACGAAGGGCAATGATGGAGATGTGCCTCATTGTCACCTCGCCTAAGGCTCCCTACTCTTTACCACTTTCATCGATGGGAGGATACCAAGTATATAGCAAGTCACTTATGAAGGATGGATCAACAAATGGATGTGAAGTGACCTAAATTATCCTTTCCCTATGATCTAGGTAAATTTTGCTACCCTTTAATCCAAGACCTTTTACGTAGGTTGATGTGTTAGAATTGAATTTAATCAAAATGTTAATGAACAACGTAAATGAACATCTACATGCTTTAAAGAATAGGAACATAACAAGCATTAGCAACATACGATATTGATAATGGATTTTATCTAGGAGGGACTACGTCTGTGTCTTATGTGTCATGATGGTAGGGTCGTTGCATTAAGTGTTGTAAATAGTGTTAATGTACATGGATGGTGGTTTCCTCTTCTACCATACAAGGAATGTTCACACAGAGTGGCTGTTAGACCTTTCCACAAGATGTTCCACTACGTGAACTCTCATTCACAAAATGACTCCTATCGCATGACAATAAGTCACACATAATGACTATGAATATCCCGGGCTAGCATGGCAAATAAAGGGATATCAATCAAACATACATGTGATAATGAGTATCCGCCAACATGGCAACAAAGGGATCTCAAACAACATAAAAACAATCCATGATGGAAAATTACAACTCACATCAACATAAAAACAAGATCCCACATCAAACATCAACATGGATCTATACAACACAATGCATATCATACAAAGAGATAAAGAAGCCCATGATCACAACTATTATATACCTCACATCCTCGTGACATCTCAAGAAAAGAATGATAAAACTATTGGATCCGGTTGTACCATCAATCCCGTGGCACCGAATATCCTAAAATCGACTTCTCACTCACCGATCGTGTGTACACTGCAACTCCACTTTGGAAAAGTGGTTGAAAAATGGAATGGTCAAATAGAAAATTCAACACAATCGTATCTTTGCATCGAATAGTAAAATTGACATAAATTTTGTCCCATTTGGACACTGGAAACATTTCGCCACCCCTAAAGGTTGGGATCAATCATGGTTCCACTCCCTATTGTATGGGCTCATGGTTCCGCCCTCAAAATATTTGTCGCTCCTCTCCTCCGACCTACTCTTCCCACACTAGTGAAAATGAGGGCTTAAATAATAATTTGGGGCGGACTTCCCAAAGGAAGCTGTTGTGGCATGTTGGTGAAAGATCTGATTTGGAGGGAGCAGGTTGGGCAATCAAACCCTGCCCCCTCCCATGATAGAGTAATAGTGTTTTAATTACCAACGTAATGTTTTAATTGGGGGGGATGGACCCGCATCGGGCAGCCTGCCCCCAACCACCTTCGCCGTCGTTATAATGCTAAGGAGTGGTTATGGTTGTTTTAATATATATATATATATATATATATATATATATATATATATATATATATATATATATATGGTAAATGATTGGGGTGGCGAGGTCGGGTCACGTCGTACCACCCCACCACATATGTTATATGTAATGTATTTGGGCTCGAAGGGGCTGTGGCTCATCGGCTCATTATTTTAATTTTTTTTTTTTTTTAACCATGCGTTGGGGTGGTGGGGGTGTGGCTCGCCACCCCCTTTTTTTAATATATATATATATATATTATTAAAACAAATTGCTCATTTTAACAAAATTGATTTTCTTGCAGTTAGAGGACATTTTAAATGTCCCACAATTTCACCCGAAATATGGCCGGAGCCGGCCTGAATTGACGAACGGATTTGGGTGAAATTATTGTGCCTCTTTTAACTTTCCAAGTCACTCCTAACAACCCCTCGAAATTTGAATGGCTCTAACTTCTCCATGGGCTGCACTTGCTTGACGAGCCGTTCACATCGTTGCGATCAAGACAACGAGATATTCAACTTGAACCGTTTTGAGAGAAATCCAAACACTTTGAGTTTTGAGCTTTCATAAGCTCCCCTTCATCCCGTGTGTGTTCGGAGCCACTCCGGATCATTCCTCCACGCTCGAGGAGCTTTTGTCCTCCAGCACCAATAATAATCTGCAACCGATGTGTACTATATGTCTACACCACAAGTGTTTCGAAAAGGCCACCCTTCCATCTCCTTCACTTTTTTCATGGGAGCCTTAAGCGATGAGACGACACCCGCATCCTTTGGAAAACTCCGTAGTACAATCTCCTCGCAAAATACATGCTCGCGATTGACCAACTATGACCTGTAAATTTCCCCTACTTGCCACGAGCCTACATACTCGGTGTTCAAGCTTAGATCAAATGGAAATCACACCTGTACTTCATATCATTACAAGGCCAAAAACATCATCGCCACATTTCGAAGTGATGGAAAACACCTCATCACTTTTACATGAAAGAAAATGCATCACACGATTTATAAAACAAGGCCAAAATATCATTGTTGCCGAACAAGCGTATGGAAAAACACATCATCACTTTTACATTTAAAAATGAAACACATGATTTAAGGCAATACGTAACATGACACACTACCACATCTAGAAAAACCATCTCTCACTTATCAAAGTGAATGGATCACTTCGTGGCTCACTTTCTTGTCAAACAACTATTTCAATCGGTCCATGCACCGACGCTTGTCCTTAAGGTGTTGCTCTGGATGGAGCCTCGAATATGTGGCTCTTTAATGACCACTTTGGTTGCACCGGACAAAAGGTATTCTTCATCCATACCTTCTTAACCAGCTTTATTTTTCTATCATGGAGAAGGCCACACCTCATCCTCCTTTGTGCTTCCAGTTTATTTTCCAACACTTAGAAATGACATGGTTATATAAACCACAAAAATGACAAGTTTTTTGATGCCATGATCGATGTCCATGATTAGCAACATGTTGACAATCAAAATTAAATTAAGTAGGTAGTGGAGACTTGTTATACCTTCCTCGGTGGTCTCTAGTGCAATCATGGTGATGAGAGCTTGCCTAAGCTCTTTCACCGTAGCATGCACTTCCATGGAATGATGGTGAAGTGTTCGCATCAATCCTCTTCGGGTGAGTTCAACAATGTTTGTTTGCCTTTGATGTCCTTTGAACATCCTCCTTCAAAGGTATCCCAAACCCGCGTAGCGAGGTATCCGTACAACCTCCAATGGTCGAGTTATGCCTTGGCCACGAATGCCAAGCCCTCTCCTTGGTACCCCACCTTTGTAAGGAGTCTCATGTCGGTTCCTTAATGGGTATCTCCACACTTCCAACCGTAAATGATATCATGTGGAAGATGAAATCCAAAGATAAATCAACACCGTTTTACCTTAGCTATCAATTTGGAAAAAGGTGAAGAGGGCTTCTTCAGCCTTCAAGCAGTTTGCTACTTCCTCCAAGGCATTCGTCGTGGCTTAGAACAGCTACAATCATTACTTCTCCTCCTCCTTCTCTTCCTATAGATTTTCTTCAATGCCTCATGATTCGCTTGAAGACTTTGTTGTGGCATCAATTATTCCAATGACTTCGTCATGGCTTGCAAATAAAGCCGCAATCAATGTTTGTCCTCCTTCTCCTCTTGTAGAATCATTTAAACTCAACGTTGTCTCGCCGCTTGTTTCTCATAAGCTTCGTACAACATGTCTACCTTATCGGACACCCTACATGTCCTACATGTCTTTGGATATCCTCCATAGCTCAACTCACCAACGTTCAATGGTTCACACCGCAATCCAAACCAAGAAGACCGATTTCCGATACCACTTGATCCGAATAAATTTCGCTACCCTTTAAACCAAGACCTTTACTTTAGTTGATATGCTAGGGACCACGAATCTTCAAAGCATTGTCAAAACACAAATGAATATCTCGTATGCTATAAATAAGAGGAACATAACAAGCATTAGCAACATACGATATTGATAACGGAGTTTATCCAAGAGGGAATACATCTCTCGGGCCCTCGGTGCCAAGATGGTGTAGGTCGCCGCATTAAGTGTCAGAAGAAAATATGTACATGGATGGTGGTTTCTATGTCATAGAATGAAAATTCCCTCACTGTGAGGAGTGGCTAGAATTCTCCACGAGATGTTCCACCGGCAAGAACTCTCATTCACAAAAAGGACTCCTATTTCAAGATGAGACAATGGACCACACATAATGACTATGAGTATCCCACCAACATGGCAACAAAGGGATCTCAATCAAACATACATGTGATAATGAGTATCCCACCAACATGGCAACAAAGAGATTTCAAACAACATAAAACAATCCATGATGGAAAATTACATCTCACATCAAGACAAAAACAAGATCCCATCAAACATCAATAGACCTATACAACACAATGCATCTGTAGCAAAGAGACAAAGAAGTACATGATCACAAATCGTTATATACCTCTACATCTTGGGGATATCTAAAGAAAAGGATGATAATCTATTGGATATGACTGTACCATAAATCTCATGGCGTCGAATATCTTGAAATTGGATCAAGCCACTCACTAAATGTCGACACTGCAACTCCACTTTCGAAAAGTGGTCGAAAAATGGAATGGTCAAATAGAAAATCGAATACAACATCGTAATTGGTGGTGCTCTAATAGTGAAAATTTGACATAAATTTTGTCCCATTTGGAGATCGGAAACATTTCGCCTGAAGGTTGGGCCCAATCATGGTTCCGCCCAGAAATATTTTCCCGCTTTTCGCTCCCACTTGCTCGCCCACACTAGTGAAAAATGAGGGTTTAAATAATAATTTGGGATCGGACTTCCCCAAAGGAAGTCATGGTGGCGTATCATGAAAGATCTGATTTGGAGGGAGGGAGGCCGTGCGGTCAAACCCCCGCCCCTCCCGTGATAGAGAAACATTGTTTTAATTACTAATGTAATTTTTTAATTGGGGGGCCTCGACCCACATTGGGCGACTCACCCCCAACCACCTCCACCGTCATTACACGTAAAGGAGTGGGTTATGGTTGTTTTAATATATATATATATATATATGAAACGGTTGGGGTGGCGGTATGACTGTCATCACTCCCACCACATAATCGTTATATTTAATTTTCTTTTTTATCCTAAAGACAAGGAAGTATGTGGTGGTGGCACATGTCTTCATATATATATATATATTAAAACAAACTGCTCATTCTAAAAAAATCTGATTTTGGGCATTAGAGGACATTTTAATCGTCCCACAATTTTGCCCAAAATATGGTTGGAGTTGGTTGATTTCAGGAAAAATTGTGCCTTCTTTAACTCGCCAAGTCACTAGGTGAACTCTCGAACTTTCGATCGGCTCTAACCTCTCCATACAAACTCGGTTTGATCTAACCATTCGTGACCGTTGCGATCAAGAGGATGAGATATTCAACATGAACCTAGTTCGAGAGCAATCATAACACTTTAATTTTTTATCTTTCTATAAGCCCTTTTGTCCTATGTGCAAGTTCCCCCGGGAGCCACCTCGGATCACCGTAGAAGAAGATTACGAATGGATATTTCTTGATTTTTAAGGTACAAGGCTTCCTAGGAGAAGGAGGTGAGGATTTAAGGGCTAGGTTAATGGATTATGACTTGTAAAGGAGTTTCCTAACCCCTAAAATCCTTGCAAAACTTGATTTCAAGTTTTCTTAAAAGAATTGTTCGATGAGAAATGGGACCACACGGGGCCGAGTGGACACAACCTAGGTTAAGGTGAGGGATTTTAGAACCCATGACAGATATTAACCTAAATAAGGAAGGGAAAAAGGATAAAAACAAGAATTTCCACTCAAAAGTGTCAAATCATCCTATGAGGTACTAGCCTAGGGAACACCAAAGGCAAAGTTTGATCTCGTAGCTAGGGCTTGGGATATATTGCAATCCCACCATAAAATTTCTTCAAATTTGGAGGAGACCTGAGAACATACCAATTCAATAGAGCGGTGATCAAAAATTTTCTATGGCTAATTTTTTTGGGAAAACGATGCCCTAGGTGGCCGAGGTTGGCTAGACCTAGAAAAGAGGGGAAAAGGTGAAGAAAAAATTGCTCAAGGTGATCACCTTATGGTGGATTTAATTACAAATTCCTTTGTGTAGAAATTTATTAATAATGTGATGTATTACTGGACTCTCTCGATCTAACAATTATATCCACCGGTTAAATACATAACCTTTCTACTTAATTCTTTGTGGAAATTTAATCCCCAATTGCAAACACATGAAGAAAAATCAATCGCACATAACAAGATGTTTTTACTGGGAAAGCATAAAGCTAAAAAACCCAACTATTATATATTATGTATATCATGGATCATGAAAAAATCTCATACAAAGCTCTACTCTAAGAGTTCTCAGTACAACGTACAAATATCGTCTCACACTGTCATACAAAAATTGGCTCACACATGCACCAATTTACTGACTCCTGACAGCTTGCCTCCACTTTGAAATCCCTGATGAAGAATATCGTTGAATGAATTCGATCTTGCCTTGCCTTGACTATGCAATCCTCATTGGCATCTCCAATGTGTTTGTAGATGCATTGAATTCACCACTATAGTCACAACAGATAGTCAAACAAACCCTTTCACCTATCTCTCCACTGGGTCTCCACTGGATCTGACATGCATGTAGTTAGAAATAGTATTTCTTTAGTTGCATGTAAGAACATTGATTGTGAATTAATTTAATATTTAATTCATTGATATCTCACTAGTGTATCATTAGTTACAACTAGCACAACTGATTTTAACTCACTTAACTAAGTTAAACTAAATAGCAACTCACATAACTAGTCTTCCAATTATGTTACAACTTTGTATCACTCAGTTACAATGAATTCCACTGTGCATTTCCCACCAACCAACCTTGGAACTCGTAATTCCTTCAATCAACTGGTTTGCCACATCAGTTAACTGAAATCAAGTGCTTCAAGAGAATAGATTATTATTTATTGTTTGATTATTATTAAGGGCTAATAATAATCGATATGCATTCTATTTTTAGACATACAATCTATAAATAGATTTTTCCCATGCATCTAAAAAATAGAAACTCATCTATAAATAGAATTTTCTCAACCATCTATAAATAGACTCCCGCTATAAATATATTTTTCTCAACATTCTAAAAATAGACATACACCTAAAAATAGCCTGCGAGCCCCACCTTGTGTAGGTGCTTATTTTTCACTAGGATCATCATCTTGTTGAATCTTAACACTCCCTCTCAACAAGAAATGGATTATCCTTCACCCGATCTTGCCTCTATGGTATTCGAATTTTATCCTGGTGAGAACCTTCGTCAGAATATATGCATCCTGATATTCCGTAGGAATGTACTGAAGCAACATGAATCTATGATATGATGATACCAGATATCAATATGCTTAGATCTATCACGAAACACAAGATTAATCAAGAGTTTAATGCAACTTTGATTATCACAATGAATCAGTGTAGGATCTAAATTAGAACCAAACAAACCAACCAGGATCTTCCTCATCCAGATAGCCTCACATGCAGCTTGACTTGCTCCCATGTATTCCGCTTCTGCTGAATTGAGCACCACGGATCTCTGTTTCTTACTGTACCAAGAAACAACCATAGATACAATACTGAAAACCCCTCTTGATGTGCTCTTTCTGTCCATTGGGTTTCCTGCCAAATCTGCATCCGTGAAGCCATGTAACTTCACCTCATCCGTTTGTCTGTACCATAAGCCACACTTAGATGTGCCCCTGAAATATCTCAGGACATGCTTGCCCGCCTTCCAAAAGATCTTGGTAGGCTTAACCATCACTTGACTAAGCTGGTTCACCACATAACATATGTCCACTCTTGTATTAACTAAATACATGAGAGAACCCACCAACTGTCGATAGACAATAGCATCCACTACCTTTGCCGATGTAGCATCCTCTTTCCTCCAATTTTTTGGAAGAGGAGTATCCATGTGTTTGAAGCCCTCCATGTGAAACTTACTGAGTATCTCCCTTGCATACTTTCCTTGAGACACAAACAGTTCACAATCTCGCTACCATATTTCCAATCCAAGGAAATAGTGAAGGAGGCCCATATCCTTCATCTCAAACTCCTTTGCAAGGTCCTCCTTGCATGAGTGTATTTGGGCTTGCCATCACCAGTCAATATTAAATCATCAACATAAAGAACAATGATTAAAATCTTACCCTCCACCACAATCTGGTATAGGTTTGCATCTTCCTCACTCTTGGTGAAGCCAAGTCCAGTGAAATAGTTGTCGATCCGAGTGTACCAAGCACGGGGTGCTTGTTTCAGCCTATACAACGCTCTTTTGAGTCTGCATACATGCGACTCGCTTATGAAGATATCAAATGTAGAAATTTATTAATATTGATGTATTATCGAATTCTCCTAATCTAACAAATTAATCTTATGTCAAATGCATAATCCTTCCACTTAATTATTTGCGGAAATTAAATTTCCAATTGCAAACACATGTGAAGAAAATCAATCGCACATAAACACAATTGTTTAAGGGGAAATATTAAAGCTAAAAACCCCAACTATCATATATTATGTATATCAATGGATCATGTAATAATCTCATACAAAGCTTAGTACATCAAGCTCTCAGTACAATCAACAATCATTACACACTGTCATGCATAAATTTGCATCTCTATGCACCAATTTCTTGCCTCCTAACAACCAGCCTCCACTACACAATCCCTGCTGAAGAAGACCTCTGAATGAATTCAAATTGGCCTTGCCTTGACTGCGCAATCCTCATTGGCATCTCCAATGTGTGTCAGATGCATTGAATGCATCACTATAGTCACAACAGATAGTCCATCTCACCCTTTCACCTATCTCTCCACTGGGTCTCTACTGGAACTCACATGCAAGTAGTTAACTGTTGTATTTGTTTAGTTGTAAGTGAGTCTCTAGTTATGAATTAATTAAATAATTAATTCACTAAAATCTCTCTAGTGTATCTTTCAGTTAGACTAGATACAACCTGCTCAACTGAGTTTAACTCACTTAAATGAGTTAAACTGAATACAACTCCATAACTACTTCTTCCAATCTCTTGTCAGAATCTCTTTGCTATCAGCCTTCCGGCGAGTCCTCCATGCATGAGCCACCAATAACCCTAGGAATTGCTTAATTCCTTCAGCCCACTGATTTTCCAAATCTGTTCACTGAAATAAAGTGCTCCAAGAGAATAAGTTGATATTTATTGTCGGATTATTATTAAGGGCTAATAATAATCAAAATGCATATATATTTAGATTTATGATCTATAAATAGACTTCGCCCAATATTCTAAAAATAGAATTTCATCTATTTTTCACATTTTATCAACCATCTACAAATAGCATCCTACAACTTATAGAATATGCTCACCATGTCTAAAAATAGACATACACCTAAAAATAGCCTATGGGCCCCACTTAGTGAAGGTGCTTACTTTTCACTAAGCTCTTCATCTTGTTGAATCTCAACATTCCCTATCAACAAGATAGGGATTATCCTTCGCCCCGATCCTACCTCTATGGTATTTGAATTTTCTCCTGCTGAGCGCCTTTGTTAGAATATTTGCATCCTGATCTTCTGTAGGAATGTACTGAAGCAACATGATCTTCTGCTGCACACAATCTCTGATATGATGATACCGGATATCAATATGTTTAGATTTATCATGAAACATAGGATTAATCGAGAGTTTAATGCAAATCTGATTATCACAATGTATCACTATAGGATCTAAATGAGAATCGAACAAACCGATGAGGATCTTCCTCATCCAGATAGCCTCACATGTAGCTTGACTTGCTGCCATGTATTCTGCTTCCACTGAACTGAGTGCCATGAATATTTTTTTCCTGATGTACCAAGAAACTGTTGTAAATCCAATACTGAAAACCCCTCCTGATGTGCTCTTTCTATCTGTTTGGCTGCCTGCCCAATCTGCATCCGTGAAGCCATGCAACTTCACCTCATCCGTCTGTCTGTACCATAAGCCATACTTATATGTGCCCCTGAGATACCTTAGGACATGCTTGCTTGCCTTCCAAAAGATCTTGGTAGGCTTAACCATCACTTGACTAAGCTGGTTCAATGCATAGCATATATATGGTCTTGTATTAACTAAATACATAAGTGAACCCACCAATTGTCGATAAACAGTGGCATCCACTACCTCTACTGATGTAGCATCCTCTTTCCTCCAATTTCCTGGAAGAGACGTATCCATGGGCTTGCAGTCCTCCATGTTAGGGTCCTGTAATTTGGCAGATTGGTATACCAAATGACAAGGTAACATGAAACCAGTCTTTAGAGTCCTAGGACCTAGCCTTCCTAGACTCAGAGAGGGATCTCTCAAGTTGTTTGCAAAAGATATGTGCTTTTTTGCTTTTAAGGGTTGATTTTAGGCTTAAGTATGAGGTTTGGTTGTTTTTTTTGGTTGGGTATGATGATCAAAGAGCATAGGTAGAATGAGGAAATCTCCAAGTCATTGGGAAATGGAGTCAAATGAAAGTAATGATAAGTTCATCAATGGATTGGGGAGTATCATAGGGCAAAGCTAACTTGGCCAATGGATCTTCAAAGTTTTTAGGGTAATGAGATGGGCATTAATAAGTTGTGAAAGCAGTAAAGCTATAATCAATTAAGAATCTTCCAGCTCTACTTAAATAAGAGAAATATTTCAAGGTAATTGTTTGAAGCAAGCCAAAGGACAGGGCAAACCATAGACTTCTTTAGACAAAATTTTAATAATCAAACCTTTTAGACAACAATTCAACAATCAAAAGACTACTTTCAGATAAGGAAAACATATAAGATAACAGTGAGAGGAGCCTAAGATCAAATAGAAATAATATAATCTACTTTTGACTAACTCTGTGGGATCTTTAAAGCAACATTTTGAGGTAGTCCAGAGGACAGGGCATACCATAGACTTCTCTGGTTTAGACTTTACTAAGTATACTTTAAAGAAGTTTTAGAAACAATATCTCAAGCCGTACTCAAGGGACATGGACTCACCATAAATTTCCCTGGTTTCACTCTATTGAATCATTTCTAAAATAACAAGCTAGATGGAGCCGGAGTGCAGTTAAAAATCCTCCAATCAGACCTTGCAGAAGAAAACATTAAGACAATGAAGAGCAAACAGAACTAAGGTGCTTTCAAAAAACATTTCTTAGCCTAAATTTTTTTCTCTACTGCATCAAAGAAAGATGGAAACATAATGAAAATAGGAAATAACAATAACAGATTAGAAGCACTTCACCAACAACCAAGCTTAGGGATCCAGTGATCTAGCCTCCTCCATCAACATACAAATCAGGGCATCCACAAGTTCCAAGACATCAATTTCCTTTCAACTTCCAAGAGACTATGTATTACTTCAAAGAGTCATCAAATGCCAACAAGATAATGAGTTCAGATGCAGTATTTACGCTGCAAATGAGGAGGTGAAGCCTAAGATAGGTTTTGAGTATAATTTATTACAGAGTAAGTGCATTCCTAACCTTGAAGACCATGCAAGGCTCAAGGCAGGAATATCTGTAGCTACTTCTCTGTTTTGATAACTCCTATCTTAACTTTTGAGGAAGAATAGGTGAAATATTTGACTTTTAAGGCATATTTATAACTTTTACAATAACTGTTTGGCAGATAAAATGTCTATGACTCAGCCCAATAACTGTTTAATGCTTTATTGAAAGAAACAAAGCACTTAGGTGGCCAAAATATCTTTAAAGGGAAGTAACTTCCGTCGGCTAAGTTATTTGAATCTGTCTTGGGTTAATCTGTCCTTTGGTTTATCTTTTAATCTTTGTCTTTAAGCCTTTAAACTTTGATTTAGCTTTGATAATCTGTCCCACTGTCTTTATCCTCTGTATCTACTTTATGATTGTTTGTTCATTTATCCTTTGTTTTTTAAACCTTTCACTTTCATTCTTTAATCACTGTCTGTTTGGATAATCCTCTGTGTTCATCCTTTGATTCAAGATTAGCCCTTTAATCCTTCTGCTTTCATCATTTCTTCACTGCTTCTTTGACTGTCTGTATTTTTCCTTTGTGCAGTGGTGTGTTCTTTGTGTGCTAGAGGGTTCTTGATCAATCGATGAGCATGATTCATCATCGATCAAACCCTGAGAAAAGTTTCTGATCTCCGTAATCTCGGTATAAGACCCATGGATTGTCATCCAGGGTTTAATTTGTCATTATTGACTGTGGGAGGGAATTTTGGGCCCTTTTCTACCATTAAAAACCTACACAAACACGAAATGTTAATTACAAACCATGCGGGGTGGGCTAAATTGCAATTTTTTCGAGGTTTGGAGCTATCAGGAGGCGATTTGTAAAGGAGGAGGGGCTGTAGGAGCATGGTTCCGAAGGCGGAACCTGGGGAAATTCAAACGGGGGTGAAAAGATTTGAATTTTGGCACGATGAGGGAGAAAGCAGTTTCGGAAAACCATAAGTGGTTTATCACGCGCATTGAGGGTGGTTTGTGGTTTTGGACCAACCAGACGTGATACCATTGGTTGATCGATGCGCGACAGGGCTAATACTACCCATTTCATGTGGGTTAAGAACTTTAAAACCCGACGCTATTTTCTGCGTGATACATAGTTTGGGCTGTCGGATCTCGGGCGATGAGATTGACGGTGCAGATAGATCTGAGGAGCGGCGAGCGGATTTAGAGGGTGGAGCTAGGGGATAGATGGCGCAAGGTGAATGGTCAGAGGAGTTTTAGTGGAAGGCGGGCCTGACTTGATGATGTGGGGAGATTTGTCGCGTTGTGCGGGGTTATATTAATGCAGGATGAGGGAAGGGGATGCAACTACCGTTGGATCAGGGCCTAGGTCTCTAGATCAATGGTGGAGATGGCTCGATGAAAAGGTGCGGGTGAAATAAAAAGGAGAGGGCCCACATTTTAATTTTTACAAAGGTTTGGGGGCCTTTTCATAAGGTTTGTGGGGTGTATAAAAATGAAGTGGCTGAGTTAATTTGAATGGGGAAAGGGGTTGGAAAATGGGCGGAGGCCGTGGTATCATGTGTGGAAGGGGCTGGGGCTTTTTAAGGAAAAAGGGCTTAAGCCCTATTTGTATAAAAAGGCGGGTTTAGTATGAAAATAGGGTTTTTATAAGGTTTTTTAGGGGTCCTATAGGATTAAAATTTAGATTTTAAACAATGTAAAAAAGGGATTTTTACATTGTTTAAGGTTTTTAGAGTAAAAATGATGAATGAGGGGTTTCAAGAGGGTTTCCAGGAAGGGAAAAAATGGGTTTCGTATAGGGAAAAGAAGGTGAATGAGAGTGAAAGGGGGGGAACAAAATGAGGTCAGTAGGCCCAGAAAATGGAGTCTTCTTATAGTAGCAGGGGAAGATTTTTAGGAGGCATAGAGAGGGAAAATATATTAAAAATAGTTAGTTTAGGATAATGAAGGCAGTGAGATTTCTAGAACTCACAATATTCTTCAAATGTTGTTTCTAGAAATCTAGGATTATAACTTAGTCATATTTTTATATCAGCAAAAATTACTGATGACTAACATTCCATGTGAAACTTACCAAGTATCTCCTGAGCATACTTGCCTTGAGATAGAAACAACTCACCTTCTCACTGCCATATTTCCAATCCAAGGAAATAATGAAGGAGGCCCAAATCCTTCATCTCAAACTCCTTTGCAAGATCTAACTTGCATGAGTGTATCAACTGCTCATCACCCATTAGTATTAAATCATCAACATAAAGAATAATGATTAAAATCTTACCCTCCACAAAAAATTGGTATAGGTTTGCATCCGCCTCACCCTTGGTGAAGCAAAGTCCAGTGAAATAACTGTCGATCCAAGTGTACCAAGCACGTGATGCTTGCTTCAGCCCATACAATTCTCCTTTGAGTCTGCACACATGCGAATCGTTGCTGAAGATTTCAAATCATTCAGGATGCTTAATGTACACCTCTTCCTCAATGATCCCATTAAGGAACGCAGTCTTCACATCCATATGATGAATGTGCCAACCCATCTGCGTTGAGAGAGAAAGGATGGTCCTTATGGAAGAATACCATGCGACAGGTGCAAAGGTTTCTTCATAATCAATCACCTCGATATATGAGAAGCCTCGGGCAACAAATCTTGCCTTATACTTCTCGACGTTCCCATCAATATCTTGCTTTACCTTGTAGATCCATCTTGATCCTACAACTAATTTACCCACCGGTCTTGGAACAATCTCCCAAGCATTGTTTCTGACAATGGAGTCATACTCCTCCACCATGGCATCTACCCATGTAGGCTCATGCACTGCTTCTTCAAAAGAAGATGGCTCTGTCATGATACACTTGCTCATAAGAGTCATGTATCCAGTAAATCGGTCAGGTGACTGTCTTTGTTTGCGCTATGATGTAGGGACTCCTACATTGTGTGCCACATCAAGCTTCAGTCTCTTAGCTTCTGTGGTACGCCTTCTGCATGAGTGAACTCCTCCTCTCCATGAATCTCCTCTTTTGGCTAATCCACATCTAGAGGCTCATATTTGGGAACAAGTAGCTCCTCCTCTGCATGCAAGTGTAGCTCCCTCTCAAGCGAAAAATTCCTTGATTTCACCTCATTGAATTTTATATCCCATCTCACCATAGTCATTTGACTGTTTGGAAAATACACACGATAATTATGGGGTGTTTCTGTGTACCCCACAAATATCCCAAATTCTGCAGTTGGATCCAGCTTCTTCAAGGCATCCTTTGTCACATGAATGTAAATAGATGAGCCAAAAATCTTCAAATGAGAAATATTAGGCTTCTTACCAATAAAATATTCTTCAATTGTACTCATGCCAAGTACTCTATGAGGACAACTATTTTGCACATAAACCGCAGTGTTATATGCTTCCGCCCACACGTGCATCGGTAGGCCCTGGTCATGTAGCATAGCTCGTGCAACACCCATGCTCATTCTATTCTTCATCTCCGCGACCCCATTTTGCTGTGGGTTATGAGACGCTATGAGTTCTCTTCGAATTCCTTCTTTGCTATAGAAGTATTTGAATTCATTTGAGATATATTCACCACCATTATCGCTCCGCAGAGCCTTCACTTGCTTCCCTGACTCCTTCTCCACCAATGATTTAAACTCACAAAACTTTGAGAATGTTTCGATCTTATTCTGCATGAAGAAGATCTAGTATCTACGAGAATAGTCATCAACAAATATAAGATAATACCTGTGTTTTTTTGTTGAATCAACCGAGAAAGGTCCACACACGTCTGTGTGAATTCTCTCCAGGATCATCGAAGCATGGTTCTCCTTCTCATGAAAAGTGGTCTTCACAAAATTACCCATAGTACATCCCTTGAACTGATTTGACTGCGCAAGAGTACCCTTGGGAAGTCCAGTAGAAATCTACTGCAAAATATTCAAGGCACCATGGTGAAGATGGCCCAATCTCATGTGCCATAATTCACCCTCATCCCAGTTCACCATTTCTTCTGCTTTGCCCATCATTGCAGCGCAACCATCTACCTCTAGCTTATAGATATTCTTAACTCAAATCCCTATCCTCTTGGTTTGACCCATTGTTTTATGTCGCGGGAAGGCTTTTCCCTCACTGAAAAAAACGTCATAACCTCTGTCCTCCAACATAGCGATCGAGACCAAGTTCTTCTTTAGACCTAGAACATGCATAACATCTTTCAACATAAATGGTTTACCTGAATCCCTCTCAAAGGTAATGGTTCCAATGCCAATCGCATTGTATCTACCATCGTCGCCCATCTCTATATGCATTTGGATATCCTTCTCCTCCAAGTCACTAAACAATTCCTTGTCTCCTGTCATATGGAAGGAAGCACCACTATCAAGATACCACACCGATCCCATTGTGCTTGAAACCAAGCATGCGATCAAAGAGAAATCAATTTCAAATTGCGAGGCTAAGGCCTCACCTGTTGCAGCTCCAGCAGCCTTCTTGTTCTTCTTTTTCTGTGGGCAGTTAGTGGTGAGATGCCCATGTTCATGACAACGAAAACACTTCACTTTGGACAAATCCAGCTTCTTGCCTTTAGCCTCAGATTTTGGATGGGATTTCTTCCCCTTTCCTCTCCTTGATCTGGTAGCCAAAGCGCAATTCTCTTCATCATCATTCTTTGATGAAGAGCTATCCCTGGTATTTCGCCTTATCTCCTCCTGCACAAGATCCAACCAAAGTCGCTCCCAATTCGACAGTTTCTCCCATCCATTGATAGAGACTTTGTAGCTATGCCAACTCTTCAGAAACCCAAGAAGAGCCAAGCTCACCAAGTCATCATCCACAACTGTAATCCCCACACTCCCCAGCTCATCCCTACATTGGACAAACTTCATGAGATATTTTGGAATACTGTTGCCCTTCTCCATTTTGATTTTTCTGAGCTTGTCTTTCAACGCCAACTTCCTATGGTCACTGCTGCTTTGGAAAATATCTGTCAAAGTCTTCCACATTGAAAATGGAGTGGCTTTCTCATGAAGGCTTGACACAATATGGTATTTCACACCTTCCAATATAATTCTTCTTGTCTTCGCTACCTTCTTTTTCCATGCGTCACGTACTGCAACATCGCTAGAAGTAGGCTTAGGAACATCACTATCGATGAACTATTTCAGTCCATTATCTTTAAGCACCGCCTCCATCCTATCCTTCTAGGCTATGTAATTCGAGCTACCCTAAAGGGAATACTCTAATCACAACCCATTGAAAGACATTTCAATGAATACTCAACTGTCGCACCAAGAAATTCTGCAAAAAATTCGAATTGTCCACCAGCACATAACTCAGCACCGCTTCACAATTAAAATATCCAGTGATTAACACTGCACTGATACCATGTAGAAATTTATTAATACTGATGTATTACCGAATTCTCCTGATCTAACAAATTAATCTTATGTTAAATACAAAATCCTTCCACTTAATTCTTTGTGGAAATTAATTGCCAATTGCAAACACATGTGAAGAGAATCAATCGCACATAAACACAGTTGTTTAATGGGGAATCTTAAAGCTAAAAACTCCAACTATCATATATTATGTATATCAATGGATCATGTAATAATATCATACAAATATTAGTACATCAAGCTCTCAGTACAATCAACAATCACTATACACTGTCATGTAGAAATTTTCATCTCTATCCACCAATTTCTTTCCTCCTGACAGCCTGCCTCCACTGCGCAATCCTTGCTGAAGAAGACCTCTGAATGAATTCAAATTGGCCTTGCCTTGACTGCGCAATCCTCATTTGCATCTCCAATGTGTGTCATATGCATTGAATGCATCACTATAGTCACAACAGATAGTCCATCTCACCCTTTCACCTATCTCTCCATTGGGTCTCCACTGGAACTGACATGCAAGTAGTTAACTATTGTATTTGTTTAGTTGTAAGTGAGTCTCTAGTTATTAATTAATTAAATAATTAATTCACTAAACTCTCACTAGTGTATCTTTCATTTATACTAGATACAACTAGCTCAACTGAGTTTAAATCACTTAACTAAGTTAAACTAAATAAAAACTCCTATAACTACTCTTCCAACTCTGTCATAACTTTGCCACTTCATTTCTAACTGAGTCCTCCATGCATGAGCCACCAATAACCCTAGGAATTGTGTAATTCCTTCAGCCCACTGATTTTCCAAATCTGTTCACTGAAATAAAGTGCCCCAAGAGAATAAGTTGATATTTATTGTCGGATTATTATTAAGGGCTAATAATAATCGACATGCATCTATATTTATATTGACGATCTATAAATAGACTTCACCCAATATTCTAAAAACGGAATTTCATCTATTTTTCACATTTGATAAAGCATCTACAAATAACATCCTGTGACTTATAAAATATGCTCACCATGTCTAAAAATAGACATACACCTAAAAATAGCCTACGGGCCCCACTCAGTAAAGGTGCTTACTTTTCACTAAGCTCTTCATCTTGTTGAATCTCAACATCAAATCCTTCAGGCTGTAGTTTTCACACATGCAAATTATTTCTCAATGATCCCATTAAGGAATGCAGTCTTCACATCCATCTGATGAATGTGCCAACCCATCTGCGTTGAGAGAGCAAGGATGGTCCTTATGGAACAATACCATGTGACAGGTGCAAAGGTTTCTTCATAATCAATCCCCTCGATCTGTGAGAAGCCCCGAGCCACAAATCTTGCCTTATACTTCTCAACACTCCCATCAATAGCTTGCTTTACCTTGTAGGTCCATCTTGAACCTACCATTGATTTATCAATTGGCCTTGGAACAATTTCCCAAGCAATGTTTCTAACAATGGAGTCATACTCCTCCACCATTGCATATACCCATGTGGGCTCCTGCACTGCTTCCTGAAAGGAAGATGGCTCTATCACAATACATTTTCTCATGAGATCCATGTATCCAGTGAAATGGTTAGGTGACTGTCTCTGCTTGTGCTGTGAAGTATGGACTCCTACATTCTGTGCTGCATCAAGCTTCAGCGTCTCAGTTTCTGTAGTACGCCTTCTGCCTGTTCTGATGTTTGGCTCTGCGTGAGTGGACTCCTCCACTCCATGATCCTCCTCCTATGGCTAATCCGCATCTAGAGGCTCATCTTTGGGAAAAAAAATTTCCTCCTCTGCATGCAAGTCTATCTCCCTCTCAAGCGACAACTTCATGGCTTTCTCCTCATTGAATTTTATATCTCGTCACACCACAGTCATTCGACTGTTTGGAAAATAAACACGATAATTATGGGGTGCTTTTGTGTACCCCACAAATATACCAAATTCAGTAGTTGGCTCCATATTCTTTCTGGAATTCTTGGTCACATGCACATAAACAGATGAGCCAAAAATCTTAAATTGAGAAACATCCAGTTTCTTACCAGTAAAATATTCTTCAGGTGTACTCATGCAAAGTACTCTATGAGGACAACTATTTTGCACATAAACCGCAGTGTTGCATACTTTCACCCAAAAGTGCATTGGTAGGCCTTGATCATGCAACATAGCTCATGAAACACCCACGACCGTTCTATTCTTCCTCTCCACGACCCCATTCTGCTGTGGGTTATGAGGCGCTATGAGTTCTCTCTAAATTCCTTCTTTGCTACAAAAGTCTTTGAATTCGTTCGTGATATATTCACCACCATTATCGCTCTACAGAGCCTTCACTTGCTTCCCTGACTCTTTCTCCACCAATGCTTTAAAGTCATAGAACTTTGAAAATGTTTGATCCTTCTTCTGCATGAATAAGATACAACATATACGAGAATAGTCATAAAAAAAAATAACATAATACTTGTGTTTTTCTGTTGAAGCAACCGAGAATTGTCCATACACGTCTGTGTGAACTCTATCCAAGATCACCGAGGCACGATTATCCTTTTCATGAAAGGTGGTCTTCACAAACTTACCCATAGTACATCCCTTGCACTGATCTAACTGCGCAGGTGTACCCTTGGGAATTCTAGTAGAAATCTGCTACAAAATCTTCAGGGCACCATGGTGAAGATGGCCCAATCGCCTGTGCCATAATCCGCCCTCATCCTAGCTCACCACTTCTTCTGCTTTGCCCACCATTGTATTGCATCCATCTACCTCCAACTTGTAGATATTCTTGACTTGAATATGTATCTTCTTGTTTGACCCATTTTTTTATGTCGCAGGAAAGCTTTTCCATCGCTGAAAACAACGTCATAACCTCTGTCCTCCAACATTGCGAATGATACCAATTTCTTCTTTAGACCTGGAACATGAAAAATATCTTTCAATAGAAATGGTTTACCTAACTCCCTCTCAAAGGTAATGGTACCATTTCCGGTTGCACTGTATCTTCCATCGTCACCCATCTCTATATGCATTTAGAGATCTTTCTCCTCCAAGTCATTGAAAAGCTCCTTATCTCCTATCATGTGGAAGGAAGCACCACTATCAAGACACCAAATTGATCCCATTGCGCTTGAAACCAAGCATGAGATCAAAGAGAAATCAAGTTCAAATTGTGAGGCAAGGGCCTCACTAGCTACAGCTCTAGCAACCTTCTTGTTCTTCTTTTTCTGTGGGCAGTTAGTGGTGAGATGCCCATGTTCGTGACAGTGAAAAAACTTCACCTTGGACAAATCAAGCTTCTTGCCTTTAGCCTCGAATTTTGAGAGGAATTTCTTCCCCTTCCATTTCCTTTCTTTGGTAGCCAAAGAAAAATCCTCTTCATCATCATGCTTTGATGAAGAGCCATCCCTGGTGTTCCACTTGAACTCCTCCTACACTAGATCCAACCATAGTCGTTCCCAATCCGACAGTTTTTCTTGCCCGTTGATAGATTCTTGATAACTATGCCAAATATTAGGAAGTCCCAAGAGATCCAAACTCACCAAATCATCATAAAAAACCATGATTCCCACACTCCCCAGTTCATCCTGACATTGGACAAACTTTGTGAGATACTTTGGAATATTGTCGCCCTTCTCCATCTTGATTTTTTTGAGTTTATCCTTCAGCGCCAATTTCCTATGGTCGTTGCTGCTTTGGAAAAGATCCGTCAAAGCCTTCCACATTGAAAATGCAGTGGATTTCCCATGAAGGCTTGAGACAATATGGTCTCTCATACCTTCCAACAGAATCCTTCTCATCTTCGCTACTTTCTTTTGCCAGGCATCAAGTAATGCAACATTCGTCGAAGTGGGCTTAGGAACATCAATGTCGATGAATTCCTTCAAGCCATTATCTTCAAGCACCACCTCCATCCTATCCTTCCATGCAATGTAGTTCGAGCTGCCCTTGAGTGCATACTCTAACTACAAACCATGAAATCCATTTCGATGTTTGCTCACCTGTCGCACCAAGAAATTCTTGCAGCAAAGTCGAATTGTTTCCACCAACAAAACTCAGCTACTGCTTCAATATTGCAATCTTCTTCGCTCTGATACCATGTAGAAATTTATTAATACTATAATGTATTATCAGACTCTCCTGATCTAAAAATTATATCCACTGTTAAATACATAATCCTTCTACTTAATTCTTTGCAGAAATTTAATCTCCAATTGCAAACACATGAAGAAAAATCAATCACACATAACAAGATGTTTTTACCAGGAAAGCGTAAAGCTGAAAACCCCCAACTATCATATATTATGTATATCATGGATCATTTCTACAATCTAATACAAATATCTACTCCAAGAGCTCTCAGTACAATGTACAATCGTCTCATATTGTCATACAAAAATTGGCTCACACATGCACCAATTTACTACCGCCAATCCCTGATGAAGAAGATCACTGAATGAATTTGATCTTGCCTTGCCAGAACTGTGCAATCCTCATTTTCATCTCCAATGTGTGTGTAGATGCATTGAATGCACCATTATAGTCACAATAGATAGTCAAACAGACCCTTTCACCTATCTCTCCATCGGGTCTCCATTGGATCTGACATGCATGTACTTAACAATAGCATTTCTTCAGTTGCACGTGAGACCACTTCTTGTGAATTAATTTAATATTTAATTCGCTGATCTCTCACTAGTGTATCATTAGTTACAAATAGCACAACTGAGTTTAACTCACTTAACTGAGTTAAACTAAATAACAACTCACATAACTACTCTTCCAACTTTGTTACAACTTTGTATCATTCAGTTACAATGAAGTCCACTGTGCATGTCCCACCAACCAACTTTGGAACTTGTAATTCCTTCTATCAACTTGTTTTCCACATCAGTTAACTGAAATCAAGTGCTTCAAGAGAATAGATTATTATTTATTATATGATTATTATTAAGGGCTAATAATAATCGACATGCATTCTATTTTTAGACATGTGATCTATAAATAGATTTCTCCCATGCATCTAAAAATAGAAACTCATCTATAAATATAATTTTCTCAACCATCTATAAATAGAATCCCACTATAAATAGATTTGGCTCAACATTCTAAAAATAGACATACACATAAAATTAGGCTGCGGGCCTCACCTAGTGTAGGTGCTTATTTTTCACTAGGATCATCATCTTGTTGAATCTCAACACTTTGGGGATATGGATTCAAGAAGAATTATGAGGAAGGATCTCATTTCTAACTCAAGGAGGATCTAAGGGAAACTTCGTCCAACGTTAGGGCAAAACTAAAGTGATATTAAAGCGTTTATACTTCGTTGGAAAATGAAGATGGATTATCAAGATAACTTAGATCTGTATGAAAATTCGTTCAACAAACATGGTCCATACATAAATGTATGCTATATACAAACATAATTCTACAATGAAGCAGTAAATGCATGCAACAATTAGCCCTAAAATAAGGAAAACACCATGATCATTGTATGTGACAAAGTAAAATAAAATAACATCAACATAGTAAAATAAAATAACATCAACATAGTACTTACATGTAAGGGAATATATCGAACCATTAATACATTTTCCAATATATAAGCTCTAATAAAAAAAATTCAATCCAAACATCAAATTCATCCATGCTCCAATTCGTCCACCAAGAAGGAAATGCGAAAATCTCAATAGAGAGATTGATCCAATCCAAGTGATGATACAAAATGAATTCATGTCACTTATATTTATACACTAATTAGGGGTTACCTAATTGGGCTTACAATAGCCCCTAAAATAAAAAAAATGTGCAAAGTAACTAAATTTTGGTGACAAGCCCACCAAAATAGCTCACAAATAAAATAATAAGCCTCTCAAGAGGTCAAATGATAAACCATGCATGTTTTTGGTTCCTCCAAGAGGCCTGATGAGGCACATAAGTGCCATAATGATGAATCAGACTCTCAAAAGTGATGGACGAGGGGGTGGCCACTTGTTCTCCAAATGATAAACTTGTGGTGCTCCTAGTGGGTGTGGGGGCACACCAATAACCTCATGGGTCTCCATGTAAGTCGAATATTCTTGTAGAACATGAAGTATAAGGGAAAAAATGATTGAATAATGATGCCACATAAGTGTACAAGTCCAGGGTCACCTGTGAATTGTATGGTGAAACTATGGGACCAACTGGGCATGGTGTACCAAGTGCATCTAGCTCATCCAATAGGTGGATCTCGAGCAATATTTGAACATATATGTGGATCCATGGAGTGTTTTCTACTACTGTGGAGGCCCATGGATCTCTACACACATCCTACATGTGCCAATGTAGCCCTCTAGAGAGTTAGGACCCCGTATAGGGAGACCAAACTTAGGATTAGCACCATCTGTAGTCCTGCATAAGATCCAGTGTGTCCCCTAGCCTTCGAACATAACAAGTCCTTATATTAATAGGGTAAAATAGCTTACAAGCCATGGAAAACAAGTGGGCACTTCATAATGGCATGCCCTTCCATAGTGGGTTTTCGCATGTGCTAATGTCTCCAAGATCCAAAGGGGGTTAACCAAGTACCTTATTAGGTGGTTTCTACCTTTAGAGGGGATAATATGTCCAAGATACATCCCTCAAATGGTGGTGGTAGGCGAAAAAGAGGTAAATGGAATGGGGATGAAAGGGACAATCCTGGGTCACATATTGGGGTACAAGGGTAGCTAGAAGAAGGGAAGCCCACACCTCGGTATATAATGTATAGGAGGTAGCAATCATGGTACATGAGGTGACCTAACCTTGATGTTTCCACCCTTCTTCGTATTCCTTTTTCATTTTATGTTTTTTCTTTGATTAATTTCTTGGGGCTCAAAGGAGAAGAGCATGATGTGTAAGATATAGTAGTGGATACCCCCTTTTAGGTAGGGCAGTTCATTTCCCTCTAGGGGTTGGGAAAATCATGAGTTACTGAATGATAAAGGAGGCTCATTTAGGGCCTATGGAACCAGGGTGATGGCTTTGGGTATGGGGTAGATCTCATCCATTGATTTTTCCCACGTGCTAAATATGTTTGTCCTGACCAAGTTTTACATATTGTGGTACATTTTCTTATTCGATGTGGCCATTTATTCTTTTAATTTTTATTTTTTGCTACTTCAACTTCCGAGGCATCGTTCCATGCCTGACCCATGGTGGGGGCAAGGGAAAGGGGAGGTTATCCTTATGCCACACCCATGAAGAAATGTGGACCCAGATGAGTAATATGATGAATGGGGTTATAATGAATGGAAGGAAAGTGATGTACGTCGATGAGGGAGTGGGACCACACAACCAAAATCGGGGTTTCCCAAGTAGTAAAACCCTAAAAACAAATGGCCAGTAAAGGAGATCCCACGAGACTAATATCCAAGGGTAGCATCCAAAAGAGGTCCAGGGGGAAGAAGCACAAAATAAGCCCACTCTTCCACTGAATCCCCCCATTAACCCATGCCTAGAAGTATCCATGATAAGCAAACTCAATACTCACTTACAAAATGACAAAGACATACCTTCAGGTTCGGGAGGCCCACCTTCAAACATATGATCATGACAAATGGGTGAGGGACCACATGGCAAGCTTAGGTGGTGGAGAAATGGCACAACGTGCTAGTTGGTGGCTGCAAGGGGTTTCTAGCTGCCGGTTGAGGGCCATCTTGGAGAAATTTGTTCTCCTAGGGATATCACCCACAAAGTAGTGGGTAAGAGGTTAAATTTAAGAAATCATGGTTGTAGGAAAATAAATTATGCAAAATCCTTTTGTGTAGACATTAACAATAAAATCCCTAGTCTAATGTTTACTAATCCATTTTAAGTATTGTTCCATTTCGCCAAATTATTTTTAACTCTGCATAGCAAGGAAATCTCTTTAAGGAATTTTTTCTATAAACTATAGAGGATTGTCTTATATTTCCATGGTAAACTCCTTGCATTCAAACCCTAAATTGCTTGAAAAATGTGCAATGTCTATTTTCCTACCTACATCTGAGATTGTTCTTAGATTCATTAATTGAGAGGGGCCTATATATTGTTAAAAAAAACACATTTGGGGATCATATTGCATGTGATATTTTAATTAGATTCAATTAAGAGGGGATTATATATTGTTAAAAAACCACATTTGGGGATGATATTGCATGTGAGATTTTGATTGAAGAAGTTCTTAGGATTACAATCAATGTTATGGTGTTATTTTTGTGACAAGTTGGAGGGAAGGTGATGCAACATTGATATCGGTAGATTTCTCTAGATCTTTCCAAAGAAAGAAAAGATAGGTTACGCATGCAAGCAATTATTTGCTACCACTGTGCATTGTTGTTGAGTGACTATCATTTTGATCTCTCAACTCCAATAAAAATAACATGCCTTGGCCAACATTAATTAGAAAACGGGGGTGAACTTGATCCACAATATGTCCATATGTCTCATTATTTGTTGACATTATAAGTTCAATTTCTACCTTTGAGTTCCCCTCATGGTTAGATCAAGTTTTCGGGTAAGGCATGTGGTAATGGAGCATGGCCTAGTGTTAACCTAAATGGAGAATGTGGGTTTGTGTTTATATTTGGTATATGTATACTACATTCATCGCTAACCTATATATAGAGAGATTTAAAGTATACAATTGAGACATCTATTTAGTGCATATATTAGCTTAAGGGGAAATATAATAAAAGTTTAATGTTCATCTTCTTAATTACATGTTTTTTACAAAAAATTCCACTAGCATTGTAAGCATGGAAGGTTTGAATTACAAAGACACATGAAATTGTTCAAATATATTTTATTTATGTCATTTGGCAATGTATGTGCTCAGTAGAGCTAACATATGACATTAAAAAATAACCAGCCTAGATCCATCTTAACTCCAGATCTATCAAGCATTGAGAGGGATCAAATCTCTCGAGGTGAAAACCTCTTTTTTGAGTGCAAAACCTGAGGAAAGGTTTTCACCTCAAGAGATTTGATTCCTCTCAGCGCTTGATAGATTTGAAGTTAAGGTGGATCGAGGCTGGTTTCATTCGTGTGTAACCAAGGAAAATATATCGAAGATATGATTAATTTTATCAATAATATGTAAATATATCTAATATTAATATAATCTTCCAGGCGCCTAAAGGGATACAACCCAATAAGGAAGTGAAGCATGAGATCTAATTGTTGTTGGACTCTCGATTTCCAAACTTTAGGTGTAAGAACAATCTATAACAAAAGAAAATGAGGTGAAGAAACAATTGCAAAAACTTGTGTAGCAGCGTATTATTATGCCAAGTACCTCACCATGTTGGTCACCCATCATAATTATGCCTAAGAGGGACGAGACTTGGTGAATGTGCATTGATTACATGACATTGAACAAAATTATGCAAAATAATAGGTACCCCTTTCCAAGGATAAATTATATGTTGGAACAATTGTAGTAAGAAAAATATTTCACCAAGATGGACTTAAAATTAGGGTATCACTAGGTTAAACTTAGAAAAGTAGATACTTGGAAAACCACCTTTAAAATCATACAAGGTTTCTATGATTGGTTAGTAATGCTATTTATTCTATGTAATGCACTATCATGTTCATTAAATAGCTATTTATTCTATGCAATGCATTATCAATGTTCATGAGATTAATGAATGCCATTCTGCAACATTTTCTAGATTTATTGATTATTCTTTATTTGGATGATATACTGGTATATAGTGCTACCTGGGAGGAGCACACATCACATTTGATACAGGTACTAGAGAATTTGAAGAAGCATAAGCTACTAGAAAATATCAATAAATGTGAGTTTTCACAACAATGTTTGGTGTACTTAGGATATGTGATTGGTGGAAAAGATGTAAAGATAGATCCTACCAAGATGGAGTCCATGATGAAGTGGTTAATGCCTACCAATGCTTTTAAGGCCGAGAGTTTTTTTTGGGTAGCATAGTACTTGAGGAAACTCATAGCCTCATTCTCAGTAGTAGCAACACCATTCCATGCCATAACAATGAGTGGCGGGAGTTTCCAATGGGGAAAGAGTTACTAGAAGGCCTTTGAGGAGCTAAAGAAGAAAATAAATCAAGCATCGATTCTTGCATAATTGAACTCACAATATCCCTTCAAAGTGGATATATATGTGTGTGGGTATTCTATGAGAGTAGTCTTGATCTAGGGAGGAAGGTGTTGATTTTTGTATAGCTTGGGAGGTACTCCAAGCCTTGGTGATCGAGGGTTAGAGGTAAAACCACCACAAATGGGCTCATGGGCTTGAGATCCAAGCTTGGTGGTTTTTCACCATCGTATTTGGGAAAAACCGTGATGAGAATTGACATGTAATGGATGAGGATGATATTACTCAGTGATATGATTCCAACGCAATGAAAATCGTTCGAATCCGAGTTGTCATTTAGGAGTTATGCTTTTTTGAAGATTAATGATGGGTTTGCAAGTGAGCATGTGGGCTAGCCTAAGGTGTTTTAGGCTCATGATAGTTGGCAACCCTAATTATGAAGTTTTGAGGAAGCCCATTTTTTTGTATATAAATAAAGGGAAAGAATAAGTGTTTTGAGCTTCCAAAATGTGCATCACATAGCAAACAAGAGAGCTCGATGGAGGGGAACTAACTCTGATTTGGCTGCAACAAGAGAAGGGACATACCAGTGTAGATGAAAACCATTTTAGGGTCACATTGTAGAGGTCTAAGTGCTGGAAGGAGGGTCGAGGTACCTTCCTAGAGGGAAATGGAAGATGAGGTTCATTTTGGGGTTGTTTAAGGATTGTTTATGGGTGGAGGACTCTTGGGAGAGGCAGCTACAACCTCTAGGAGCTACTTTGGGTAGGCCGCAAGCCCTACCAATGATTTGAGGGGTAGCGCAGGGATATTTGATGAATGTCCATGCCCAAAATTAGAGAATAAAAGGAGGGGAAATCTCCAAGGGTGATCCATAGCTCTAAGGATCAATTCTGGGCCAAAATAAATGGTTGTTAGGGTTTGTGTTTTGTGCCCTAACCAAACCCAAATTTGCAGCAGTCAAGTAGATCTTAAACAATGAGCTAGAGGTATGTATTTTGATACATGTTTGTAGGTGTTTCATCCTAATTTTTGGATCACTTTTGGATTGGTTATAGGGAAACATGTGGAAGTCAAAGAGGATGGGCAGACCTTGTGGTTAGAGGCCCTAAACCAGTGACAATTTCCATAGTGAATGGCCAGCATACTTGCAGCAGAAGATTGTTGTGCATTGGGTCAAAGTATTGACCATTTCTTGGGTCAGGTTGTGGCCTTCTTGTAAGAGGCCTTAGGAGTTGTTTGGAGGGGTCCACGTGGAATATTGAAAGGCCTACCAAGAAACCAAGGTGACAATAGGTACATTATATCGGAAGGAAAGAGGAAAACAACAACGTGGGTTGCAGAAGGACCCATGTATGATGGTTTGATGGTATCCTAGGCAAGGACACATTGAGGTGCCTAGATTAGTACAAGAGCTCCTCTATTGTAGAGAAAAGGGTGGATTGGCGGAGTCTAAGTGAAACCATGTGTAAGGGTCTCCCAGGTGTGGGGATGCCCTAACTAGGAGCATATGCGACAACGTGGACTTGGTATCTTGTGGATTGTTGGAGGGAAGCGTGAGAGAGGAAAAAGTGTGGACGATATTGGTCACTTATGTTCTACTGGAAGACATTGTGATAGTGTCCATGTTGGAGCCAAAGTGCAACACCTTGGTGGACAAAGGTGACTGATAGATTGGCAGTTTTTGTTGGAGCTCAAGGGTCTGATCAAATAGGAGCAAGTTTGTGGAGCCTGAACTTGTGTGTGGAGAAGGACTACTGCAGCAGATGATGGGAAATCCTCCTATCCCATGTTAATTGTGGGAGATGGACATATCGCAGTTATAGGTGGCAGCCCTCCAAGCCCTATGTTGATATTCATCGTTGCAACACAGGAAGACCATAGTGGGCTGAAGTCCCAGAGTAGCTGAGGAGCAGCAGTGGGAAAGTTGAGAGTTGTTCACAAGTGAAGTTGTGAACAACTCGACAAGAGTCTCGATGTCTTGTCCTTGTGATGGACGGAGATAAAACTAGAGAGTAGATTGGAAAACCGAGATTCATGGGCCAGATGGACTTGGAGCATTGATAGAGGCACGAGTTGCAGATCAGGAGCCGAAGGACTGGGCATGTATAGGGTATGACTGAGAGGGATGATATATTGTACTACATCCAGATGGTCAAAATATCTTTTATTTTACTAGTGGTTGTATGGGGTCATTATCCTTGGTACGAGAGCCCTATAATGTTGTATTATATGTTGTTAATATAACAAAGTTGGGTTGAAAAAATAAAAAGTTGTGTATATTTGTGCATATATGATTTACTGCTTTATATTTCTGCTGTGCAATGTAGTTTAATGGTTTATATTCTTGGTTTGGTAGCATTAATGATTTAAGACTCTAACCTAGACCAAGAAAATTCAATAGAAGGCATGTATGCTACTATTATAAAGTGTTTCATGGGGTGTTTCTTATCCACCCCACTTATGATCCTAGTACAAGTTATCAAGAAGTGGAAGCACCATTTGATGGGAAACTTGATAGCCATCCACACACATCACCAGCCACTACAGTATCACCAAACATTACAAAAAATTATTATCTACCAGACATTACAAGTGGAAGTAGTTTCTTTTAGTAATCATGATAAGGGAAACAGAAACAAGTTGGATGACATGATTTTAAGGCCATCCACATCAAGGATCACAACTTTGGGAAATTTTATGCACATGTATCCTTTCACCCATGATGGATACATAGAGGAATGTATAGAGGGTAAGGAATTCAAGGAGGTGTTTCAATAGCTATAGGATCCAATTCATGAAAATAATGGAGATATCATAATTAAATATTATCTCCATAATGGATTACCCTGGAGGTTGTACAAATTATGAGTTCTTAAAGGTGAGCGACTATAACTAATTCAAGAGGTTCACACCTCTAAGCTTGTAGGGAATTTTAGTGTAGGGAAGACAATTACTAACTTGCATAGGTATGTGTACTAGCCTAGGATGCAAGAAGATGTAGCTAGGTTTATGTGAGGATGTATGCTTTGTTCTACCAACAAACCTAGTAATAGGAAACAAGGTCTATACCATTCCTTAATTGTGCCCACTTGTCCTTGGGAAATGATTTCCATGGAATTTTTGGGAGGTTTATAAACAAACGTGAAGGAACATGAGTACAAGTTTGAGGTAGTTAATAGGTTTAGTAAGATGTGAATTCTCATGCCCTGCAAAAATACCATCAATCGGAAATAAGAAACAAAATATTTCTTTGGACATGTCTAGATACACTTTGGAATACCAAGGGACATCATTTTAGACAAGGAAATAGCATTTCTCAGTGAATTTTGGTCTACATTGTGGGATAATGTGGACACAAAGTTGAAAAGGTATACAAAATTACATCCATAAATAAATAGACAAACATAAGTAGTCAACAAGACTTTGGTGCAATTTTTGAGGGGTTACAATTAGAATCATTCAAAGAATTTGGATGAAAATATGGTATATATACAACACAATTTTAATAGAGTAGCCCACACGTCCACTAGTAAGTCCCCATTTGAAACATGTTTTATATATTTTCTACCTTTCACTTTGATACTACATATGAGTAACAAGGAGGGGTGAGGGAGGATATCACTGTGGATGGTTTAAGGGTAGAAATATTTGTTTAGAAGATGAGGAAGATCCACATGTAAGTATAAGATACACTTAAGAAGTTGTAGGAAAGTACAAGTCCATGCATGATCAACACAAAAAATGGAAGTTATTCTAGGTGGGAGGTAGAGTAAGGTTACAATTGAACAAGGAGAGGCTATAGGGTCCTAGTAACAAAACCAAGGATTTGGGATATGTACCTTTCAAGATACTATAAAAGGTGGGAGATAAATCCAAAAGACTCAATATAACCCCATATATGTGAATTTACTAAGTGGTGAATGTGAAAAATATGAAAAAATATGATTATTCAATGCTAGTTTACAAATAGGTACAAGTTCTTGTTGATTTTTGTAGTTTGGGAGGTACGCCACAACCCTAGGTGATGGGTTTGTGAGGAGTTGTCCGACAAAAGGGCTTTGTGGGAAAGTGTACCTAAGCTATGGGTTTTGCACCCAAATTTATGGGAGCGAAACCAAGGTAAGAAATAATTGTTTAAACATTGTTGCATGTGGAGCACCCTTAATGGAGCAAGGTGACCTAAGACAACCATGGAGTGACTTGCTCAAATGAGAGATTAATTTCCTTAAGTTATTTGGGTTTTATGATGAAAATTTAAGTTCGATAGGCTTGAAGAGACACCCTTTGAGGGCTAGTTGTTTCCCTCATAGAAGACTATAAGAAGGAAGGGATGTGACCTCATTTGACACATATCACAATTGAATTTATTCTCAAGCCAAGACTAGCAAGGTAACCACTAATATCAAGACCTGATCTAGAAAGGATAGAGAGGATAATTTGGTTATGTTTGATCTCAGGTTTTGGTCCAAGTTAAGGAGGGAATCTGGTAGAAACTTTTGAGCATGTTCTGTGATAAAGAGCCTACCCTTCTATGCATTTGAGTTGTTGAGAAGTTTTGCGAAAAGGGTTGAAAGTTATGTGCACCTGAACTGTGGATAGGTCGAGTTGTGTCCACCAATAGAAGAGGGGCGAAACTCCCTTGAGTGGTTATTTGTATGGACGAGAGGGCTTAGAGCATGATATGTAGGGGTCGAGCTAATTTACAGTGGAGAAAAGTGTGTTTAGGGATGGATGTGTCCTAAGTTTAGAGATTTGAAGTGAGGGTTGAGTTCACTTTGATAATGCATAGGTTTCAAGGAAACATAACTGAGTTTCTTGTTGGTTGTGCAAAGGTAGCAAGAAGGAAGTATGACAGAGTTCTTGAGGATAAGTGCTAGGTGATGGTTTGTCCTAAAGGGTTTGGGACAACAATTTTCTTGTTCCCTAGATCTGTCTTCTTTGGAGCAGTGAAGAGATAGAGTAAGGTTTGATTTTGTTTCCCTAGTTCAATCACCTTATATGTTGTTAAGGGGATGTGTGTGGGTTGATGTATGGATGCCCTAAGAAAAATTAACCTAGTGCGGATACATTGTTGTGTGGGATGATTTGACAATTACTAAGTGCAATGGTAGAGGTATTCTTGTCATTGTTTTGAGGGCTAGTTGTTTGTGCCCTAAGTAATGATCTTGGAGTAGCCAAAAGAGCAGTCATGAGGGTTGGTTAATATGCCCTAGTTCAACAATTTCATTAATAAGTGGGGAGACTTGTGTGTAGCCCTAAGTTTTTTACCCTTGTTTAGTAAGGATATGGTTTTGGGAAATAATGGATTATAAGAAACATTCTAGAGTAGCTAGTATGTTGACAAGTGGGCAACATAAAGACCTCATGTACAATGTTCATTAAAGGAGCTAATGGGATGTTAGGAGGTAGATTGGTGTGCTCTAGTTTAGTGGTTTGCAAGTGGGGAAATGAATTATAATAGGGAATTTTGAGAAAGTCCCTAAGAGAAATGATTGCTAGTGGGAAGATCTACGAGTCTATGTTCAGTTATCTTGGAGCAGCTAAAACAACTAATAGTGGCAGATTGTGTGGCTGGAGATGCAAGCATTACAGTGATCAACAAATGGGGAGGTAAAGTACTCACCAAATGTGGTCAAGGTATGTGGAATACCATGAATATTGTGTGCACCTTCAAAAATTAGGTCAAGTGAAATTTATTAAGGGAAAATTGGTGGTCATAGTTCTTGACACCAAGCCCTAGTTGTATATTGTATCAAGGTTGTTTTTAAGGTCCATCATCCCTAGTACGGGAGCCCTAATATCATTGTATTAAAGTTTGTAATATAAAAGTTGTGGGTTAAAATTTAAAAAAAAATTTCCATGTGCACAAGAGTGATTCATTTCTATATGTTTTCTACTGTGAAAAGTAGTAGTGTTGTGGCATTTGAGTGTGTTTGTGATCATGATCTTAGACTCAAAGTTGATTTGTGAGTGTTGTGGAAAAATCAACAATTCTAACTTCTATAGAGGATCTAACACTAGATGCTTAAGCAAAGTTGATATACAATACATTTTTTCAAAATAGGTCTATAACTACAAGGCAAGGGTAGCATGACTTTAGTAGATTGGGTTGAAAGGGTAACTTCTAGGCAAGGCTACATGGTACTCCAGGGAGAAGCTAGAGGAAATATTTCCTCAACTCATCTAGTAAAATATTTCTGGGACCAAAAGCCTCCCAAAATGGGGAGGTATGATCTAGATTGGATCATTATATTATGTTTCATCCATTCAAATTATTTCAAGGTGGAAAGATTAGAGAAATAATCTTAAAGAAATCATTTTAGTGGTGGGACCCAAGTTGGAGAATTAGGGTCAAAAACTTTCTAGGCTAATTTGAGGCCTTAAATGATGAGTTTTATGGTTAAATTTGTTTTTTAATCAGTGCATCTTGTGGCACTATTCCACACTCGAACAACTTTTCAATTATGCAAGAATCACGTCAATTATAGTTCAAATGAAAAATTTATGCCTCCCAAAATTTGACCTATTGTGACTGACCACCATATTTGGAGAGGATTCCTTGTTAGCCCCTATTATTCATGGAAGGGGGGCTAGCCATGTGGATCCATGAATAGTACTATAGAAGGATTGATTTTTAATTGATATTAAGGGTACAATAGGTTAAATTTATCCCCTAGCTAGCTATTGGGTTGTGTTTTAATAGGGCCACTAGGAGGAAAAATGGTTCGATTCTATTCTAGTGCATATTGTTCGTTAATAGAGAACAATAAACGAGAGTGGATAGACAAAGGGAAGAACAAAGAGGGTTTTTGTTATGTAACAACCCAAAAATTACATGTCTCACTCCTTTGTATTTGCACAATTTCCAATTAGAGAAAGAGAAAGCATAACAACCTCATCTTCTAGCCACGATTTCTCTTGAAAGGGTTTTCCAAGTCATATCTTGGTGTTATTGTGGGTTTTGAGTGGTTGTTTTATTTGTTTTCTATTTTTTGTTTTTAGTAAATTTCATGCATAAGTAGAAAATCAATAACTTAACAAATCTAGAAATCTAAGGAAAATTAACTCTCATAGTATAGATTTTGGATTTCAATATACTTTTATCGAATATTTTGTGAAGAAATATCTAGTGGAATATCCACAACAATTTATGAATCATTGTTCTCGAGGGGTCCCTTCATTAAAATTTCCTTTTTGTCCCCTCTTTCGTCTTTCATCTTTCCTTATGCCTTTTTATTCTCTATGATTTCCTGTGCCCAATGTTTGGTAACGTGCTAATTATTTTGAACATATATTATCAATTTAAGTTAATTGGATTTAAGTATATTAGATATTATTGTGATGGAATAAATGTGTTTATGTTTCTTGGTTTTAAAAATTAGTTAATAAACAAAAACTCAACAAAATTGGAGTATTATAAATTTAAGTTAATTGGCTTTAACTATATTAGATATTATTGTGATGGACGAAATGTGTTTATGTTTTTTTGGTTTTAAAATTTAATTAATCAACAAAAACTCAACAAAGGATCACTTTTTGTCGACTCAACCATGAAACCTAAGAGAATTGAGCCCGTGACCTTTGAATGGTAAATTTACTTTGATGAAAGAAACTCAACTAACCTTTGAAGTTAATAAAATTACAATCTTACTTAAAATTATAATTTATTTAATACTAAAAATACATTATTTTAAAAAATTCCAAAATATTATACCTCCCATAAAACCATAAACCAAAAAAATTTAAGTATCTCATAGCTAAAAGCCAAATGTATATATATATATATATGAAATCAATTTTTTTTAAAGTACATATCATACTAATAATAATAATAAAAATAAAATTAAGATTAAGATGTAGGAAATTGATTAATACATTGGAATATACAATTTTATTTTGAATTTTTTTGTAGTTATATATTTTAAAAAGCTTAATATAAAGTTAATTTATAAAAAACATATTACTTTATTTTTAATAAATTAATAAAACTCACGAATTCTAAAATTAATATTTCAATCCAGGTTTATTGTCTTAACGTAATTATAAAGGATTTTCTTCGATATAAAGGTGGATGTCAACGTATATTTCTATTTTAATTATGTTGTAGACTCGATGTTACCCTATTTAAAAAGGGGTTATGTTTTATTCGTAGATTTTTTTTTTCAAATTTAAAGGGTTTGCACCTTTTTCTTTAATGAGATCCGCATGGGAGGGGCACTACCCTCTTTGTTTTAGGTAGTAACAAATAAAGGACTATACTAGCCTAGCATTAGTGATAGCCTAGCATTAGTGATAATGGTAGCAAGAGTATCGATGGTAATTATGTATTGAAGGCAAATTGAAGGGTTATTTCTCTTTGTTTTAGGTAGTAACAAATAAAATATTATATTAGCATTAGTGTAATGGTAGCAAGAGTGTCGATGAGTATCGATGGTGATTATGTATTGAAGGCAAACTTTAAGTTTTCCCCATGGTAGTGAGTGCAAATTCGGGGCAAAATAACATAAGTGCATGGTACATGTCTTTCTCAAATGGAGATTATGCCCGAATATGAAATCACCTCTCACAAAATTCTGATAATTATATCTAATTTATGCAAAGACTATAGGGTCATTGAAAAAGTTATGGAGATTTGGCCCATAGAAAAGCTCTAGTCTAGTTGATTAAGAAGTATTGGAAACCCAAAGTACATATTGACATGAAACTTGGCTTGAATGGTTTTTTTTACTACAATCCTTAATGTTGGGTGTATGTTATATTCTTTGCATGACTTATATGCATCATGAACAAAACGGGTTCAAGGGGGTCTCCTAGTGTGGGGTTTGGGCTAGTGGCTTGAAATAAATTTTTTGGTTGGTTTAGCCTGTTATCAGTCTAGTGATTCTCAAGTTGTGAGATTTTGATTTATAGTTAAGAAAACTAGAGGTAACCACAGACCAACTTTTAAACTCTAGGATCTAGCCTTCCTAGGGTTTAGAGAGGGCTCTCTCTATAAAATTTAACTTTGTTTTAATTATAAGATATTAGGCTAGTTATGATTGTGAAATTTGGTTTTAGTTTGGTTTGGTTTGGTGGGAAAAATCACTTAATGAGATGGATAGTGGGAAACCTATTTGTCCATTGGGATAAGGAGTCAACAATCAAGCAGACAGGACTAGGATTAAGGCCAAACAGTCAAATGTTTTCAAGGTAAGATAGATAACCCTTGAAGATCTTGGAAATATGTTTGGTGAGGTGATATGATTGGGATAAAGAGCAATGAAGGGTTATTTGATCTGGAAAAGGGAAGTAGTAGGCAGAGGTCAAATGAAAGAGGGAGCAATTAAGGGTTCCCTACTCTGGAAATCAACAGAAAACATAGAAATGACAAACAGTAAAGACAGGGTGCTTTTAACAAATCCTGAAGTAATACTCATGTTCATTCATTCAAATTTAGAACACATATATGGATGCATCTAATAAAGAAAGATAAACAATGACAAGTAGAAAATACTTCACTTCAATAGCTCATCACATGAATCCTGAAATATGATGTTAATTGATTCGATCTAGTCTACTACTCGAAATTTGAAAAACAAAATACTTCAAGTCCAACAAAAATGACTATAGAAATCTTCAGCAATTTATTCCACAATAATACTTCAAAGGATGAAGTATTTATATATAATTGTTTACAAAATATCCTAGAATGCTTCTAGGAATTATCTAAGGAAAATGGAAATATCTTTACAACAAAATAGAGATAGTTGCTTAACAAATCAGCAAGTTGTCCTATCTATCCAAATAAAATAGAAACTAATTGTGGATTAGGTGCAGCTGGTTGCCTTGGTGTCCTCTTTGCTAGCTTAGATATTTCAAGTTGGTTTTGAAATATGATTTGCTTTATCTTTTACTCTTTCACTGATTCTCTTTAATCCCTGATCCTCTTTTAAACTCAGATAATCTTTAACCACTGTAAAAATGTTTACTACTGTAATAAAAATATGTTTTGACTGAAAATCAGCAAACTGTTTTCTTCATTTATCTTTCTACCTTTTACCTTTCACAGTAAATCTGTAAGTGCTGCCAATATTCATTTTTTGGAATTTGTATCTTCTTTAGCTTCCTGAAGTTTTCATCTGTTTTAGTATATCTGAAAAAATTTGGTTTTATGACAAACAAATGTCTTATTTCATGCTGCAGATAGAATAAATCTTCAAAACTTCTATGCAAAACTCTGCCAGTGGGAATTCCTTGTCCTTGTGTCTTGTTCACCTGTTCCTTTGCATATTCTCTGATCTTTTTATTGTACTCATCATGAGGCATAAGTTTATCATTTAGGACCAAAATATTAGGCAAACTCCTTTGCCTCAAATTTTCAAATTTAATCATAAACCTATTTATGGCTATGTTCATATTCTCACATTTCTCTTCAAGCTGCTTCATTAGGTTCTTCTTGGTGATAACTTTCCTTATTTCAAGGATTGTTTTAGTCCTGTCAGTAATTTCAATTTCTTGTAACTCTTGCCTATTTTTGCTGTTGAGAAACTTTATCAGTTCCTAAGCTTGCTTAGGTTTGTTTCCAATCCCTTCTTTAGTCTTATAGATTTATGCTTGTGCTGCTATTAGTAAATCTCTTTATTCAAATATTACTTGAATTGAAGGCCACATATCATTGATGGCTTCAATGATCTTGTTCCATAATTGGTTTTTTACATATGACATGGGTTCTTTTAAAGTCAAATATTTTTGAAGTTTCTTCAATTCTTCATTTAGTCTATTAGCCCTTTGCTCATGAGTTTTGGCATTGATTTGGCCCTAATTTCTTTAGATCTTCGAGATGTTCAATTACCTGTTTCAATCTATTAATCTCACTTGTATGAAGTGACATTTCTTCCATAGCTTTTACTAGTTTGCTGGCCTCATCTATAGAGTGAGTTGTTGTAGTAGATGACTCTGTAGCTGATGTTGTAGATGATGTCACTGGCACTGCAGTAGCCAGTGGAAATTTGGGTGCCAACTCTTCTGCTAAAGTTGAAAGCACAACTGTAGTAACCATAGGAATCATTGTAGGTGTTTCTTGTGCTTTTATTGTTCTCTTTCATGGACAAGCTTGTCCATATGATTCTCCATTTCTTTTATCTGTGCTATAAGCTGAAAGATTAAGTTCATCATATCATCCTTATGAGTTCGTTATTGTATAAGTTCTTTGGCCTGAGGATGTTCACTTGATGGAAATTTGAGTTGTTTTTTCAATGCTATAATGTCCCCATTCTTTTTCTTCACTAACTGCTCCGCTGCCTTGACATTTGCAGGGTCATATCCCACTTGAATTACCAAATCTTCTAAATATTTGATTATGAGATCTTTAGCATATAATCAGGCTTTGTCAAGTTTGATTTGATCTTTCATGTTTGTGATAGTGTTATGAAGTTTTTGAACACTCATAGCTTTGGTTGTAACAGTAGAATAAAACATCTCTGAACTCTGTCTATGAAATTCTATTTGATCAAGTGCATGAATGCTTTTTGTTGGCACTTCTATATCAATATTTTTGTAGTCTTCAATTGTCTTTGGACTCTTCACTGTAGGTTGTAACAATGACATGATCAAATTTTCATTTGAGTAATGAAAGTCTGATAAAAGTCTATTTTGAATACCTGGTGTTTGCTTGAGATATTGAGAGTAAATCTCATTTTTAATCTCTTCATTCTTTAACTTAATTTGTTTGTACTTTTCCTTGATATTTAGATCCTTTTCTTCTGTTGTATATGAGGATGAAGCTTCCATATTCTGTTGTTTTTCTATCATTTGTGCATTTGAATTATCAACTTGTTCTTCATTTTGATTCTCAGTAACTGGCTCATTGGTGATGACTGTGGAAGGCTTTGTATTTGTTACTGGGATATCTACATCTTCTACCTCAATAGTTACCTTTTCTTTGTCAACTGAGTTTAACTTAGGCTTTTTATTGTATCTTAACTTGAACCTAGTCTTAGTAGTGGTTTCAGCAACATAAGTGCCTTCTTCTCTGACTCTCTTGGTGGATTTTTATCCTTGATTAGCAGTTTGTAAAGTGTGACTAGTATCACTTTTCTTTACTGCATCTACCAAAGTGTTTTCTATCCACCCATTAACAATACTTTGTACCCACAAAACCTCCT